>JAQIXL010001031.1:0-21558 GCA_034700245.1 Poikilolaimus oxycercus
GAGTTTTCAGATCTTGAGGGGAGTAAAAGGGCCCGACCAAAGGAAACTTCCCCCGGCGCTTCGCGCCGGGGGCGATTGCTGAGTGTCATGGATGGTGGACACGACCAGTAAGTGAAAGTGCGCTCCTCGAAACCTACAATTAGTACCTCAAAAAGCGGCGTCTGCATGTTCAGTTAGAATATTGTGACGGCGACACTCTTAGAACAGCTATCGAGAATGGCGTGTTCAACTATCGAAAGTACCGGTGGCTTTGTACGCCTAAGGAAGTGCCGCGTTTTTTTAACGATTGCCTTCATGGACTCTCATTTTTACATCAAAGGAACATTGTTCATCGAGACATTTCACCGGTTTGCTGGAGTTGTCTTCGACACCTTTCCAGGAAAATATTGTCTTTACGAGTGATGGAACTGCAAAATATATTGATTTTGGTTGCGCAAAACGCCTTCAGCCAGACAATATCACATTAACTCCAGGATTCTTCAAAGAATCATATCGGCCGCCAGATACTATTCTTGGGAAACAAGCCGACATCTGGAGGTTTTTGTGGTCTCCCTTCTGCAATCGTCGTTTTAAGCCTCGGTCTTGTGTTTTTCGAGATCGCGTGTGACGAATATAGCAGTGGGCGAGGCTTGGATGGTCGCCCGAGAGTTAGCGAGTTTAAAAAGGTCGTCAATATTCAATCGTAAAACGACAGAAATTTAGGACCCTATGATCTTTCTAGAGCAGATAAGCCTAAAACTTTCTCCCGTTGATCGAGGTCTTCAACCGATAATATTTACTATGTTGCGCTGTGAGCCGGTCTTAAAAATCCTCAACGTGGATCGATTTCCAATTTTAAATCCTGCTGCTTCAAATGTTGCTAGCAATGAAGGACTTGAGCGAGAAAATATCCAGCAATCTGTACGCATCGCCAAAAAGCTCGCATCAAATCATCCTGCCGGCGGCGAACGATGCTTTGAGGACGATGTTTGTTAATTTTCACAATTTTTCGCGCTTTTTGTATGAGCCAAATGACTCCCACAGGCGCAGTCCTCAACCAAAAATAAGATATGTATATAGCCCATTCCACGAGTTCACTTCTTAATGTGTGAAGGAAGTAGTCACAAAGACGGTGCGCTTTAAACGGCGCAAAAGGCTGATAGCCCGCTAAAATTGGGAGTTTTCAGATTTGAGACCGAAAGTTCCCCGGCTAAAAGGTTCTTACTGCGCTTCGCGCCGAGGCCATTCCGGTGGGCGAACAGGGTCCTTCTGTGGTAACCGATGCAACACCCTTTCCATTTCTTCTCACCCTTAATTGCCGTTGTTGGCCCATCGGAATGACAGCGTGAAATAGAACTCAAAGCCTTTCAGAGGGGTGAAAAACGAACAAATGCACTCAAAACTGTTTTTTGAATTAAATATTGAAAGACGTCTAATCGGCATGACGCGCAGGGCTAAGTAAAATGGTTAAAAGCTTTTAACAGGCCAATAAAAACTAGGCAAACATATTTTTTACAGCTTGGGATGTTGGCGAAATGCTTGAAAACCCTCGAAACTGTAGCTGAGAGAAATCGGCGAATGTGTGAAGAAAACACATTATTCTCCCGCTACCGACTACGTGACTCGACGATTCTCTCAGCCATACTTCTTGCTAAAGCTGAAAGGAATTATTTGAATTGTTTGCAAATATGGTCAACGACTCAATGGAATGAACTTCCCGAATTTTTTAGAGCCGAATTTAAAATGGATTTACAGCCGCTGCCTTTACAACTCGTAAAAGAAGAGTTGAAAAGTGTTTCTTTCGATATGCGGACAAAGTTTTCTCAACTTGCCATTGATGTTGTGATGGACGGTCTCGTTAAATGCGAATCGGACTTTTTTCTTAAGAGGAATGAGTATCTAGATCTGGCATGGGAAAACGAGCTGGAACTGAGAAATCTTGGCAGCTCAACGTCGCTATTGCTCAGCGTATCCGAGTTCCGGTTGAAAATGCTTAAACGTGCTTCTCTTAGAAACAAATGGACCAGTTTGACGTTGAAAATATTCAATGAAATGATACTACAGCTGGAGCAAAGAAGACAGTACGTCGAATTTGTCTGGCTGCAGGAACATGTTCAAAAGTGCGGATTGGCATTGAAGGCATACGAAACATTTCTAGAAGACATAAATGGCCGCATCGCCTTTGAGGAGTTAAAACAGGCACGCAACAATCGTGAATATTCTAAAAGTCTCGACGCATTCTTGAAACGTGTCTCCCGTTTTGATTCAGTAAATGAGGACTTACTACAGCAATGGGTGCTACCGCTTCGGCTACAACTTTCTGCTCATTACCAGACACCTCGCAAGGACGAATTCATCGAATTTTCCTCGCTGGCTCTCCAACTGGTAAAAAATATTCTCCTAAAGTGGAATAGGCAGTCGAGCCTGAAGGATTATGACAAATTTAAGAAATGGATTGCGATCGCTTGGATGAACGAGCTTGAACTTCGGATGTATGGAAAAGGATTGTGTGGAATGCCCGAGAGAGATGATTTCGACTTGCAATTGTTGAAAGAAGCGCTCTCTACTGCCGTGAGGAATCATAACAGAAGTATCTGCCTGAAATATATAATGAAAGAGATAAAAAACAACGAGAAACGCATAGATGCAATTTTCTGGATTCAGTCGCGCATGCTTGTAGTTATTGGTATATTGGCGACTTCCGGTTGGAGTTATTGGACTATATTCGTGCGCTTCTAACAATAAGACTAGTAGAAAATATCTTCATTTTTGCCGACAAAAAGTGCTCTTTAGACCATCTTCAGAAGGTATTGATTGATAAAGGTTTGAACATTCTAAGAGATGAAGACTTAAATAAGAATTATGTTACATTCATGCAGGAATTCAGCGGAGACAATTTTCATTGTTGCTCCGCCCAGCAGAAAGCAACACAATTTATATTAAGAGTTTCAAACATGGTAATCTGCGCGGCAAGAGAGCAAATAGACTGCCATCCGACGAGCAGGAACGATTATCAACGAAACGAGACATTGTTTCGGATTTCTTGGGAAATTGACTTGGAGCTTCGAATATTCGGTAATGAAACAGCACCCTATTTGAGCATCAATGAATTTGCAATAGGTATAATCGTAGGGAAAACCAATAATATGGACTCCAAAACGCTTCGGTACTGGAGAAATATAATTCATCTCTGGCAAAATTCAAACATTTACGAAGGAGTTTTATGTCTCAAAAAGGATTTGCTACTGAAAGGACAACTTTCCCCAAAAGAAGTTTTCAGCTCCGAAGTGAAAAGTCTAAACGGTATAATCATTTATGGAATTTTGAAACAAGTGGAAAACTGCGAATATGGTCTTAATAAGCTGCTTGAGCTAAGACAAGAAGACTGGAATTTGGACTGCGTTGAAGCCAGTAATCTGTGCAGTTTTATGCAATTGTTTGAAAAACATATTTCATCAAAACAGATATCGCCTCAACAAATGGTCGAGTTTTTGCGCTTTGCAGTAGAAATAGCGAAAAAACTGTGTTGCTAAATTTAAGTGGTCCAATGATTGAAACTGCAATTAAAAATAGAATGCCTGCAAAAACGCATTGAGGAGCTCTCGTGGCTTCTCAAAGAAGTGAAAAATCCTAGTTCCCTAATCAGAAAACAATTTCTTCAGGAAATATTGTGCAAAATTAGTAATGCATTATTTTTGGCAGAAATGAAACTTGCTTTTCATGAAGATCGCTTCACGGAGGGCCTTCGCATTTGCTTGCAAGATGATGATAGGATTCCTTCCAGCAAAGATTTTAAAACACTAAAGGAAATCACAAAATTTGCAGCCGCTTAACCGCTTAGCCAAGACTGAGAGAAATCCAGCAATTCTCGCGGAATATTCACAATTGGCCATTTTCGAGACTTGCCATCGATCTTGTAAAAGCAATATTCAAGCACAAACGTTATGAAATTTTTGAACCACGAAACAAAAACTGGGTATCTCTTGCGTCGTCGAATCATCTCGAAATTCGAACCGCTGACAGGAAAGTCAATCAAGTAGATCAGTCAGAGGAGGCATCCGAGCTCGTATATCTACGATTGTTGAAGGAGTTAGCACCGGGGGAGAGCTTGACATGTTTGTGGAGTCGCGAATTCTTGAACGTAATTCGACAGCTAAAGGACAAGACAAGCTGTATCAACGAGCTGAACTGGCTTCGTGCTCAAGTCATCGCATATCTTCCCTACGCCGAAGATGACTTCAATTTTGAAGACGAGGATGAGATTTATGAAATGCTTCGTACAATAAACGGAGGAATCGCTTTTGAGAAGATGCGGATGGCATTCAGTGAGCGGAATTTCTTGTACGGCCTTCGAGTATGGCTGCAGGATATGGATTGGAGCCTAAATTTTATGGATTTCGAAGAGGCAACTGAAATAAAAGCGCGCCTTCGACCGCTCGTCAAGCAGCTTCCAGAAGAAGACAGAGGTCGAATATCCGAAACTCTGGCGAGCGAATTCTCGCGACTCGCCATGGACGTCGTAAAAAAGGCGATGAAATACAACGTTTATCGGTGGGACGTGGAAAAATGGCTGGATATTGCTTGGGAGAATGAGGCAGAACTGCGGAGACTCGGCGAAGGAAGCCAGCCGGATTCCGAAATGGATGAGTTTCAACTACAATTTCTGAAAGAAACGTCACCGGGGAAAGACTGAGAAGGCAGATTTGACTGCTTTTCGAAAATCATTGGCAATTTGAAATGCGAGCGAAGACGCTTGGAAGAACTGCGCTGGTTGCGAGAACAAGTACGAGCATGAAGACGAGTTTCATGCAGTCGATCATCAATTGCTCGAAACGACTAAGCAAATACGACATCTCGATCGCAACGATGCGCGATTGGAAATCACCGAGGATTGTCCCGACGAAATTTACATGAAACGTAGCCTATTCGGTTTTCACGATTTCAACTATTAGCTCTTTGTAAGCCATCAGCAATATTTATGTTGTTCTTCGCAAGTGTTTGCCTATTGTTCGCTGCTTACAATTAGATAAAGATACTTCTTCGAACGTTGGTATGCCCTATCCACTTCTCAGTTAGATCGAGCTGACATATTTGTTCGTTCACTTCATAAACTGCCTCGGCGATTCTACAATTCCTGCCGATCTTGCAGTCGTGGCCGCGAATTTGGCTCTGAAGCCAACGAAGCTCCTCCAAGCGTGTTTCCTCGCACGGCAGTTGACTAATAATTCTCGAGAAGAACTTGAATTTCACCAGGCTGCATGTTTCCCTCGGTATTGATTGCTTGAAGAGTGACAAGAGAAATTCCGCTTCGGTTTTGTCAGGCTGCGTGCCTGCATCAAGACGCCGTAGTTCAAGTTCGTTCATCCACGCAGCGAAACACCATCTATCGAGGCTTTTTTCATCGACGTTCTTTGCAATCACTTTCATGATGACTTGAGTAGCAAGTTGTGAATATTCCACTAGAAGCAAACTTGACAACCTGCTACACTCTTCGTGAGAAACTTGTTTGCTTAGAGGTCGAACAAAGTGAAGCAAGTCTCCTTCGTTCAACTTTTTGAAATCAAAACTCCAGTCTTCATTTGCAAGCCAAACACAAAGACTGTCCGAGTATTTTTTCTCGTCCATCGCTATCCGTATTTGCTCTAATAAAATTAATGCGTTCACAATTTCAGCAAGCGTTATACGAGTGATTTCTTTTTCAAATTCGTAAATATCCGTGGCAATCTTCGCATGAAGCCGGTAAAGTTCGCTCAGACGTTTGTTCTTGTCCGGAATTTTCTGAATTGTTTGTAAAAGCCAGTCCACTTTCTGTGCCAGCCTTCCAAACGGAAGCAATTTCTTCAACACATGCAGCGCAAAACCATTTCTCTCGGGATTCCCTTCCAAACCAGCGTCGAATTTTCGAAGCTCCATTTCATGCCTCCACATGAGGGATAGCCATCCCTCAATTTCGTCGGTGTAGAAGTCTTTTTGTCTGAGAATCTTTTTCAGCAAACTGATTGAAAGAAGGGAAAACTCCACCGCTTCATCGGCACGAACATTTGAATTCCTTTGCTCTCCGAGCGGTCGCAATTGTCTTTGAGCTTCAAGCAGCGAAATATGACTTATACTCCATTCTTCGTCCAGTAGTTTCTCACGCAGGATTTCCAAATGATAAAGGCTGTTTCTAGCCAACTGGACTTCATCCATAAGGATTACACTATTTAGTTCGACTAAAAGCTTGTTGTAGCCGTCAAATTCCTCGAAAGTACGATGCATCTGGGAGAATTCTCGCAGCCAAAGAAGTTCTTCGTACTTTCTTGACGAATCCGGTAGTCGGGATATTGTTACTCTCAAGCTTGCTAGCTCCGTTGGTGTTAGGCGGTGATCAAGCTTGGCGCTCTTGTGCATTTGCAGTTCAAACTCTTTCTCACCTAAAAGCGGCGCCGTCCCTTCACCAAGCTTTCGGAGTTCACATTCATTTTGCCACGAAATTGACAACCATTCAATCAATGCACAATCAATGCCGAAGTACTGACAATCAATGCCGAAGTACTCCTGGCTTTTTCGCACCTTTTCTCTGGCTATGTCGATTGCAAGATGTGAAAATGCCACCTTCTCTGAGGTTGGAAAGTTTTTCGAACTGTATTGCACGGATAGCGGCCGAAAGCCCATTTTAACCTCTTGCCATAGTGAGTCAGATTCTCGCTTGTCGCTAACTTGGCTTAAAATCTCCAGACACTTCAAAAAGTTTCCCTCAGCTTTTGCATGTCGAGTTCCAACGAGAATATTTAGAAGTCGCAGCCATTCATCTCTTTTCTTTTCGTTGGCATCATCCACTTCGGCTTTAATTTCCTCCAACTTCACTACTTGCAAGCGCGAGGGATCCATTTTCAATGCGTATTCAATAAGCAGTTCAACTCTGCGACCATGCGTTGGAGATAATAAAGGAAAATAGTCGCGAATCGCTTCTAAGTAATAACAAACGGCCTGATTGTGGCTCTTAAAAGAACTATATCCCAGTCTGAACAACAATTTGTCATATTCCCAGCGTTGTCGAAGAAAATACTCCAAGTAGTGTTTGTTTTCCTGATGATTGAACGCTAAGACATCGACTAGTCTGGTGATTGCTGCAACTTTTTCTGCAAATGCCTTTCGGTCTTCGTCGCTTATTGCTTCGAGCCAAGTTGCATTTGACACCCATTTTTCGGCCCTTTCTAATTCGTATCTGTGAAATTCTGTCGTCCAAATGACGCGATCACACAGCATGCTTTCCAGCTTTGCTAAATAAGCGACTAGCGTTCTCACCGAAGTCGGCTTAAACTGAGAAATTCCTGAAAAATTTTCACCTTTGGATACGTTCTGTATGATTTACAAACCTTGAAGACAGGGAAATCGATAATAATCCAACATTTGATCAGCCAGTTCGGGACGCAGAACCAAAGAGTAAATCAAGTTTCGAAAATTAAAATGCGCGCTTGTCAATAAATAATCGGGAAGATAAAAGTTTGTCGGATGCTGAAAGACTTCACTTCAAGGTTCGAAAGCATAAACAACTTCTCTGAAGGCTATTACTCTCGGTTTGCCATCCGCACTTCTCCCGTGCTCGAACTGATCACAAGCAACTTCGAAGAAGACAATACCCAAGCTGTCAAAACGATCTCAGAAGGTAACGTGGTTAACCTCCAGACATCCGCTGTCTTTCCGGACATCGACTCGTCTGGCTGATAAAGTTTTCTTCCGTGGCCGGGTGTGAGGCTAACATCATCGCCTGGAAAATGCAGGGCTGAGCCAAAATCAATCAACTTGGCTGAGCCATCGCTTGTAAAAGCAATGTTTTCCTAAAAACAAACATCCGAACAATGCGTATATATTGAAGCAACCCACTGGAGAGATGTCTCGATGAATAATATTCTTGTTGTGCAAGAACGCCAGTCCATTTAAACAATCGTGGAAGCAGCGCAAGATATCATTGAAACTTTCATTTTCCGGCTTGTTGAAAACGTTTTTCTCGATAGCACTCCTCAAAGTGTCGCCTTCACAGAATTCTAATTGAACGTGTAGACGCCGTTTTTTGCAATGCTGGTGATTCAGTAAGGTTGCCAACAATCACTCACTGGTCTCATCCACCACCCAAAGCACTCGACAATGTTAGGATGTCGCAGTTGGCTGTGAATCTCGGCCTCTCTTAGAAGCCAGTCTTCGTCGTCGTCGATGACAATGCGCTTTACTGCGTAGCGTTTCTTCGTTCCTTCTTCCTCCTCACGTCTTAAAGATCCCGTTTCTCAAAAAGAGACGACTTACTCGCAAAGAAAAACTTCTCCGAACCCACCACGACCCAAGTACTCGACTGGCACGAGTCCATTGCCGATTTCACTCTCTTCCTGCTTTCTCAAAGCCTGAATTTCGCGCTCAGCTTCCGCAAGCCTTGCACGCAACAACGAAAGCTCGTCAACTTCATCAGACTCCGAATTCAACATTACCTTAAAAGTCGTCTTAAAAGAGTTGTCGTTAGCAAACGTGACCGAAAGTTGCGCGACAAAGTGTTTCCTAGTCGACAATTCAAAAACGGCAAAATTCTTCAACGCGAGCACGCTGAGAGAGAGTGTTAGTCGGTTGGAAGCGTACTGATAAGGCGCAAGCTTCCCTTCAGTCGGTCACACCGCATCGATTGGGACGTGAGAGTGATCCACAACAGGCTGTCTCGAAAGTAATTCGAAAGATCAAATGCGAGAAGACTCTCAAGAACTTCTCTGGCCTGACTCCGCCTGCTGAATGGGCAAGGGAATGATCACCTATTCGCTTTTGGAGCAGGCCGGGAGACCGCGAAAAACACATCTAAGTTCACAAATTCTCACTACTTTCGCTCCACCCCCAATACTAACACATTGATTGTTACATCGTAACAATAAAGCGGGATAGAAGCTCCGATTCGCAAGCAAAAGTTCTTTCAAGGAAAGACTAGACTTGAAACAAACTTTCAATCTCTGGCCTCTTCACCTTCACTGTAGCGCACGCCTGAATTCCACGAACCCTTCAAGGTCTTTCAACCAGATCTCGAAACGAATTTCACAAGAAACGCCGCGAAAGATTCATTCTTGTCATTTGCAATGGAGGATTGAGGAGAAGGACGCCTTCCATTGCAGACAAAAAAAAGCCGACGAGCGCACGCGGCGATGAGAGAATGCCGTGGATGCGTGCGAGGGATGTCTGCAGCACGTGTCGGTCCCGGCTTCACGGCAACGCTCTGAAGGGGCGTAGCGTCAGTCAAAAGCCTCCTCCTCGTCCTCGCTCGCTCGCCGTCGACGAGACCCCCTGTGGTGGCTCACCCATTTTCTTCGACGTGGCGCCCTCTCAAACAAGCAAATAGGAAAGAGGCGATGAAAAAGTGGGCCTCCTTTATTGTGGAGAAAATCGGCGAAATCGCCTTCAAAGACGTTTGGAAGCTGTTGGAAGGTGGCAAGTTCTGACTGCCCAAGAGCGGACCTGCCAGCTGCAGGCTTGGCAAAGTCCCTCCTCGTGATCGGCACCGTTGACGAAGGAGGGAACTGACTCTGGCCTTTCACCCCTCTCACACAAACCCGTCACAAATACGTTTCAAGGGGAGAATCAAAAATTCATCGAGAGCTTGCGCCGAGCAGGGCAGGTGCGGTTGGGCAATGAACAGACAGCTCGCTACAAGGACAATCTTTTCGCTTACGTCAACGAGCTTGTTTCTCTCCCGGCCGACTAGACGCCCGCAATATTTGATGTTCCAAAAACGTCCCACATCAGGTGGTGTTCAATTTCAATTTCTGGTCAGAAATTGGCTCCAGAGAGCGAGCAGGCTTTTAGACACGGAGTCAATTGGTCCAGGAAAATGATGAGTCACAATAGGTTCAAAACTTCCGAAAAAAGTCTCTGAATGAGGAAAAATAAGCCAGCGTGGGCGCAGCAGACTAGTCAACGTCGTCGAGAAATCCAAGCCAACCCCCAAAAAGTGCATGCGACGACACTTTTCTTTATTTACCACGGCTAGCCGGCCAGCCCAGCTTCTTCTTTCTTGTGAGCCCAGGTTCAAAGCCTGAAAGGGGCGAAGGCGCCGCGCAATCCGGCACATGGCCGTTCCGGTCCCGTGAGACCGTCGCGTCGTCGACGCCGAAATTGAAAACGTCGTGAGGCGTCCAGCTTAAATAAGTTTCAAACGGCCACACAAACGGCCGTAAAGGATAAACAAGAAGGGAAACGGCCTAGAGTGTTTTCAAGGAGTGAATTGGGGGAAAGAGATCGGCACCGAATGGGATAATCTTTTTTTTCAAGTGTATATTATGACGGGTTTCTCGCTAGTGCGTGATCAAAGAGATTAAGCTGAAGCATTCGGGCTGTAACAAACTGAAATTTGTGACTCTTGTGTAGCAACGGCGGATCAATGTGAAGAAAAATGAAGGTATAGAATCCCAGATTGAAACTAATTCGCAAATTTGAACCGACACCCAGAGGAGCTGTATCGTATGGTCGTAAAGTTCACCAAAATGCAAGCGATTAGAAACCCAGCGCATCGCATGGCATTTCCACTAATCCGATCATTTCAAAGACGCACCTTTTGAGAAGGATTTGCTGGATTCTTCTTACGCTTCACCTTTTCGAGGCCTCTAATAACTTCTCATCGTCTGGTTTTCTTTTCTCTCAAAATCGATGTTCTTTCGCGTTCTAGTCGAACAGATCAAGGCAACCCTCTAAGATAACATTTCCTACCGCACGCGCAACAAAGGCCGAGCGAAAATTGACGGACGCGATCGAATAAAAAATATCCGCCTCACAATTGACGGAAGCACGAACAACACGAAGGCGGGCGTCCTGAGGGCGTCGCGATGTCGGAGAACGAAGACAAGCAGACGGACGCGTGCAAATGACGTTTTGAAGCCTTCATGCCCTTAAGGCCTTGTCCGTCGCCGGGGGGCCAAAGAGCAAAAATAAAGAGCTGAAAATCCTTGGTCTTTCTGCGCGAGAGTCTGCAGCGTTGCTCTTCTTGCACCCCCTTGAGCAGAGGAGCTGTAGACCTCGAGGAGGAGCAAAAGAAGAGGAGGAGGACGGCGAAAAAACAAGCATGCCACATTCGTCGAAAAGACTCTTCAAATTTATTCACACGTGCTTGAGGATTTGCTGGGAATCGCCGCCGGGGACCGAAATTCGGGTGGAATTACGAGGAGTTAATTGAATCTTCGAGTTTTGGCCAATCCAAGAAGGGTAAGCAAAATTGGGACGTAGACCGCGATCTGGGATGTCTGTGCTAGAGAGAGGGAAGGGCGCGGCTGTACAAGCGGAAGAGCTTCGCGCCTCACCTCTTGGTTCTCTTGCAGAGAAAGGAAGAGGGAGGAAAAAACGTGCAAGAATGGCAAACCGGCTGAAAATTGACATTTCCTCACCGGCTTTGCAGGATCTCTCCTCGTGGTCCTTTCGACAATTCGTGCAGACTGTGGAGGGACAATTTCAAGTGGAACTGGGAAGGTACGGTAGTTGATTTGCTTACTGTAACGAGTTATAGAAAGCTGTTCCGCGAAGATCCGGTCGATGGTGTGGCGGTGAGGGAACCGTTGGTGGATCCCATTCGGGTTCTGTCGAGGTAAGCTTACTTGCATTTTGAGGTTTATAAATGAACGCGTTTTACGCAAAACGTAAAGTCCTTTGGCATTTTAGCGCTTTGTTGATGCGGCGATTCGCATGAAAATATTGCAACTGTGTTTCAATGAACACAAGTCTTTCATAAGAGTGCCACCCTGGCAATCGATGTAACGCTTTTTCTTTAAAATGAAACTTTCAGTTCACCCGAAGATGTCGACGGTGATTGGGATGACCCGGTTCATGGCGTGGTGTCGTCGAACGCCAAATATGAGGCTTGGATATTTACCCAACGACGAACTTGAAGTGCTTGTAGACAATGCAAGAGATTTGTCGCTTTGTCAAATGCGTCGACATGACGGATCGCTGCCAGAACCTCGTCCGTCCCTTTGGCTTCTGTTGTGATATCTGCGGGATTCTCATCGACTTCACAAGCGATCGCACGAACATGGAGAAGTTGAGGCGAAAAGTTGTTCGAATTTCCGCAGTTGTTTACTTGGTTGCTTACAATTAGGTTGGCGAATTCTTCGAACCACGAAAATACGACGGCTATGCGTTGAGCGTGGAAAGGACCGACGACGATGAAGTCATTCAGACATATCAGGTGCGTTTCGAGTCTTGAGGATAGTAATTGCGTCTTTGGTCAACGATTGGTGGGCGCATCCGGTTTCCTCAAGAATAAGATCCAAACCAATTCCTAAAATTGTTCCCTCAGTAATACCGCTCGTCGACACAGATTGGAAAATTGAAGAATTCTAATAAGTTTCTTTAAAATTTCATTTTAGCACAAATTGCGACAATTCAATGCGTGGTGAACCTCCTAGCGGTTTCAGTTAGCGATTGTTCCGACGAACATTACCAGCTACTACGATGACTTGTTCTTCGAACGAGTCCGCGAAGAGCTCATTGTCTATCTCAAGTCAACGGCCGGTTCGTAAATTCTTTGAACTCTTGCAGATGTTGCAGGCTCAGGCACTCCTCTTGCGTTCTATCGAATGACCTCGACCATCTCAACCATTGACCGTTCTCGAAGGATTTGTAAGCATTTTTGTGTCAAACACCGATTTCCACCTTGCAGCTGACGTGATACTTGGTTCTTTCCTGACTTTCTTAGTGTTCGCCACGGTCATCGGCGCGTTCGTTGGACGAGAGCAATGGCAGAACCACGACTCCGCGTCAGCAGTTTCACTTTTTCTCCCTCGTCCCTCGGAGTCTCGTCTTCCCACTAAAAAACACCAAGCACCAAACACGAAAACGAGCAATTGAGCGCCTGAATTATTTAGTGCGCCGACGCTTGAGCGAGCGCGAGCGGGATGAGGATGAAAAATAGAGCCGCGGAACATCACTGAAAGCAGTGGGAGAACGTTTGTGGTTGAAGATTTTTGAAGTCGGATCTCTACAAACGAATACGAGAGGTGAAAGGGTGACAATCTAAGCAGGACTTGAAACCTAAGTGACAACTTTAGAGTAATGTGTTTTTGGATTGAAAAGTGCACGTATCGCTGTCCTAGTACACGTACAATTTTGTTGCATTTTTGAAGCTTCCTCGAAACTCATCTCATGTCGTTCAGATTCTACCGCTTCTTCCACACCCCACAATTCCAAGCGATTGTCGTTCGTTTCCATCGCGACCACGACCGCGTGGAATTGCTCGATACGGACAACGTCGAAGCGCCATCTTCACCGGTTCCTCAACCACCGCCCGTGGATAAAGTATTCATGAAAGATTTCAATAATTCCTTCCAGAGTGCCGATGCCGTGACGGAACTCGTGAATCCCTCGTATTGCCCGGAACTCGTCGAGGAACAAGAACCGATTTCTGCTCGTGAGAAGGAAGAAGAAGAAAAAACAGGCGAAGACGAGTTGCTTGTCGATTTTTCTTGACAAAAAGAGGAAGTGCAGCGAATAAACGTTTCTGCTCTTCAACCTGTCTCTAATGTCACTTGTGAAGCTTATTATGCTTCTTTCGTGTAAAACAAGTTGTTGAAGACCACTGTTAACTCGGCAGTACCGACTGCTAATCGCGACAATTACTGAAGTATTGCAGGAAACAGATTAGTGTGCATGCCTTCATTTCTCCATTCCACAACTTGTCTTTTAATTAAAATTGTCTGTCTGCAGTCATGAAGAAATTCTCAAACGATCAGAAACTCACCTCGCAACAAAACGCTGTTTTCATTTTCATTTTCGAATATTGCCATCATCAATTGAGAACAACTGATCATTCGCTAGACACATCTGCTTGAAAACGTATTAATTTTCAATAACTTTGTTCCGATTTCCACACTCACAAAATGTCACGCTCTTTTCCCCCAGAGCCACAAGTCAGAGCGGCAATGGAAAGTTTATGAGAACCCTTTTTATTTTCTCTCATCCGCCGGCAGCGATACCCGAGCGAGGCGCAAACGCAATTTGCCCGTGCATGCAGAGAAAGAGAGAGCGAAAAGTCATATTCCTCTTTCTTCTTCGTCCTCACTCTCAGAAGCTCCTCGCCACCGGCTCAAGGGCGTCGTAGCGCTTCGCCTCCGCCAAACTGCCGTGTCTCGATTGATGCGGAGTGTTGTTGATCTGAAACCTATTTTCGACGGGTTGAAAATATACCATTGGAAGTGTGGGCTCCTCCTCTCGACGACGAAGTGAACGATAGAATAGCCGACATTGGTAAACAACATAGATCCTCAAGGCACCGTAGAAGAGCGAGGCCACAAAAAGGACCAAGTTCAAAAGACGTTGAATTGGCCTGCCTCGAACCCCTTCTAAATATGTTTCAAAGCCAAGTTCAAAGATCTTTCTAGCTTTCTTGCCTGTTAGCTTCTCAATAAATCGGCTCTGTGGGACGCCTTGCGCGATGGCTAGCGCGATATGCACGAAGAAAATCAACACCTAAAGCCGTCTCTTTTTCGATCTCTTCCTGGGATTCCGGGGCGAAAAGTAGATTATTTTTCGCGCAACTACGCACGAGGCGAAAATGCCACAACGTACCATAATAACCAGAGTGGCAAGGGCGGCAGCGGATGAACGCGCGAGTCGAGCGTAAATTTCCACACCAATTATCACCGCCACTATTACCAACTGCAAATGACGTAAGGTGGAGTAATGGAAGAAAATAAAAGGACAAACCGCAAAGACGGTCATGCTCGGAGAGGGCGAGTCCCCGACCCAAGCGGCCGTCAGCACGGCTTTGATGATGTCGATTACGATAAGAATTGAAAAGGCCGTCTAGAGCTTGGCCGACTTTAATTTAACCATTACCTCAACTGTGAAAGAGCAAGATCGACTAGCATCTGGAACTTCCATAGTCTAAAGAAGGCAATACACAAGAACCCTCCGAGTACTCCCGACGTCTAGGACTTCTGGGAAGGCACTTGAACGAGAAAGGGAAGGGAAGGGAGCCTGAGGGCAACACCCGACCAGCCGCGTGAAGTGCTGCTGCTGTTCGTCTTCTTCGCAGAAGGGAAATTGAGAGTCGGGGGGGGGGGGGGGGGGAGGCGGCGGCGCGGCGACGCCGGAGCGGACGTTGGACGATGAAGGCAGCACAAATCGATGAGCCTCGGAGCAGCTGAGGCGACGCCACCAGAAGCCCAGCTGTTTTCTACTTCTCACTTGGTAGAAAGAGGGCTCTTTCAGGTTCAAAGCCGTCTGAGGAGAGAAGAAGGTCGTCCTAATACGAAAAGCCACCGCCCCTAGTGCGACTAACGAGATGCATTCAATTTTCGCGTCCCCGACGACGACGTCGAGGGAAGAGCATTCATCATGTTGTTTATGCGTGTCTACCAGGAGGGATCGGTTTCTCGGAAACGCGAAGCGGTGTTCAAAGGAGAGATGTTTCAATAGGGATAGATTAGCACGTAGTGAAGGTTTGTAGCAATGCTAGCTGAGAACGCAACGGAAATTCGATCTAGCGGAGAAGGTTTCAACTTTTACCTATCTCTAATGAAATGATTCTGTGCTAGTACCATGGCGTGTTGCGGCGGAAAAGTACTCATTCAAAAGCTACAGATAAGCGTTGAAGTAGTCAAAATAAAGAAGTTTCATTGAAATCGGAAATCACACAGAAGAAAACTCGATTGATAGACACTTGGAGCATTCAACCTTTGCAGAAGGACCTCCAAAGTGGATCACGACTGTGAGTTTCACTTTCGACTCGTTTCGGAGTTGTAAGAACGTCTGTAATTCCACGCATGCAGTCGGCGGAAATTCTGGTGAACATTTTGAGCAAGTTTCAGATTGAAAGCATTTTGTGAGTGCGTATATGACTGCAATTTCGTTGATCTAGTGAGTGCTTCATTCTGGTCCTTTATTATTCCTCCTCACGGAGCACGGTACATTCGCATCCAGAAATAAATTCCGCTATTTATCAACTGAAAAATGCCACAAATACAAAGAATCAAAAGAACAAAATTGCTGAACCGAGCCCGTTTTGCGTACTTGGAAGAAGACGAGGATGTGGGGGATTTCAGTCAAAAGAGAAGAAGAGAGAGAGCTTAGAAAAAGAGGAGATCCTTGGATAACATAAGAAAACACAACTTTTTAGTCACAAACTGAAAGTGCAAAAGGGAGAAAACTAAAAATAAATGGTCCCGATTCTTGTTGAAATCATTATCAAAAGAGGAAGACGAAGAAGAAGCATCGAGCAAGTAACCCAAAAATAGGGATAAGCAAAGAAAAGAGACTGACTTCCTCGAACAAAGCGCAGTAACCGAAAATGCGAATGAGCAAATGGTCTGGATGAGTTATGAGTTAGTCGAATGAGATTGCCAAGTGGGAAAAATGTCAAAAAATAAATTTTTGAGAGACTATTTTCTTGCTTTCGGGATGTCTTTATAGTTTTCGGGGATCTCCGCGAGGATGCTGTGCCAGGTGCCGACCATCTTCGGTTTCTAGAACGCCAGTTCCTTACTTCTTCTATAATTACCGGTTCAGTATTCGGAGCGAAGGTCTCTTCCCATTGTCTCCGACCTTCAGGGGTCGGGCTTTCGTGGCCCAAAATACAACATCCGAGGAGATCATCACGTCCAATTCTAGAAAAGGAGACAATTTTTTATTTTTCCGAAGTACGGTAGCTCACCGGTCCCAATCCATGACCTGAACAAGAAGACTGGTCTCATTGATTTGTGTGGCGGGCAAGTCGAACTCGAGGCTCTCGTGATAGACCGGGTTGAGGTTAGCTGAAAGAATGAACAGGTGTGTCCTCGAAGCAGAGGAAATCGGATACCTTTCTTCGTCGTTGTTCGTCTTAGCTTGACTCTTCGACCGCGATAAACTTGTGAAATCCGAACATAAGGATCTGAAGACGGAAATGAAAATTTCGTCTATCAAGCGAACCCGAAGCGCCGGTGATGTCCATTGGTCGCAGGTTATACGCTTTGGCGACGGTTACCGTTAGCTTCTGGTCGCTGGGATTATAGCAGAGATAGAGCAACAGATCACCGAAGTCGTTCTTTTCCTGAAAGAGAGTTATTGACGGCGGTCAGAACGTTTTGAGGATTCAAAGTTCGTCAAATGATTTAGTGGAAACATAGCGAGCAATTCTGTTCCCATATTTCACTTGCAGATAATGCTCCCTGGGTTTTCCTAACTGCTATGAGCAGAACGTGAAACCAAAGTTTTTCTTTCTGTGACGGATTGATGAAGTAGTGTCATTCGAGCAAATTTGCTGTTTTCAAGAGTTTGTGAAACTTCTACGATTGGATGTACTGCGCTTCGTCATCTACGACCTGTCGCCGAAAGAAAGTAAAAACCCCAAGAAGAAAAATTATTGCAATCAGCGGGAAACACATTTAAATTCGACAAAACAGTTGCCAACATCCCGTACCTGACTGCCAACAATCTGCATCGTGTACTCGGTCCACGTGTAAAGGTCGGACTTGTCGAAGAGATCTCGCATGATGATGTTGCCGATCACGCCGTGCCGCGACATTCGGTCGTAGTCGTACACCGTGAACTTCAAAATGCCCCAACGCGTACTCGCTTACTCAAAAATTCTCACCTGCAGCATTCGATTCGGCAAACTCGGGTACGAGACGTCGAAACTGAACATTTCGTTGAATTCCGGGTCCTGCATAGGGAGGTGTGATTGATTTTGGAGATATACCTTAGTTTTTCGAACGATCTTCGTCTTGCAGTGATTTCGTCTCTCTGGAAGGAGGTACATCTTCACGTAGGGATCGACCGTTCGGCCTTTCTCCTGAAAATTTTCAGTCACTGTCCCATCTGCTTATCAATTGATTTTTCCTGGACATCTCTATGTTCTGCTTTTGAAACAAACTCCGCTTTATCTCAAATTTTTTATGTGAGCCGTACAAAACGCCTTGATCTTGAGTAGTCGACCTTTCACTAACCCATGAAACCCGTTCAATTGCTCCCAAATTAGTTTCACACCACAAAAGAACCACCCATCGCGTGCCACCGGCTATTACCACCCATACTCTCTTCCCGGAACATATGTGATTTCTTTTTGGCAAATGTTTTCAGAGTCACGCAAGGTCTCACTCCTCTCATCAGGGCACTTGTTGTTCAAGCTCACCTCGCAGGGTAAATGTTGAGCTCTCAAGACATGCAGCATGAGAACTCGATGAATAAAGTCGTATCGAAGGGCGAAAGTCAACGTTCCTCGGAAACAGCCCGAGTCCTTCCCATCACCGAAGCTCAACTCGTAGTGCAACACCGATCGCTCGTCCATGTCCTGGAAGACACCAAGATTACGCCTGTCTGACAAACACCGAAAACATGTCAGCGCATAGAAAATGGGCAAGCAAATAAGCCCCAGACATTCTCGCCACTCAGCCGAGTGCGAAGCGGAAACAAGGAACAATCCGTGATGCGCCGGGGGATGAAACCTGAGCCGCTAGAAGGGCGCTCCCCTCGGTCAACCGCAAAAATATCCGCCCCACTGACGCAGATTCGGTGTCTTTCGAGAGAACAACACACTGGGCGGTCTGACTTGTTTTTTTGGCATTTTAGCGCGACGCCAGTGTCGTCAAAATCGGAAAGAGCACAGAAATTAGAGCGCCGTGTCGTCTGCTCGTGTTGCAAGATGAGCAGAATGTGTGTGACCGGACACCCGTAGCACGTCAGCATTGACTCAACACGCTAAATGCGCAAAGAGCACCAGACGCACCTCGTCATCTTCTCCGGTGAACCGAAAGGAGCCCGTTCGCGAAGTTGTCCGCCGATCTCCGTTCACTTCCTGACCGAGGGACCTGAAAGAAGAACGTTGTAGTCTAGCTGAGCAGATATTCCAGCTGTGGGGGAAATGGCTTTTTCGTCGTCGATTTTAGAGAAACTTCTGGGCACAACGAGTCAGAGGAAATTTTTGAAGGAAGTTCTTTAGAAGGGGGAATAAGCCTGTGTGAAGCCCGACTTTTGAGTTGGCGACCGCTTGAAGTGCGACAGCGTCGCGGACCATGAGCGGATCATGGCGCCCGCCATGGGCTGCTGGAGGTGGCAGAAGCCGCACTGAAGAACGATAAGGTCGTGGAGTTCGAGCGCTATCAAGAAACGCGTGATCAGGTTTGAAATTCACGGCGATTACATTTCAGTCCTCTACGAGACGCAAAAATTGTTCAAGATACATATCTCTCCGGCTTTGATATCTGTCAGTGAAACGCACAAACGCGAAAACACAAAACTGCTCCCCGCAATGAAGTGAAGGCCGACAGACACCCAGTCATTGTCACAAAAATAAACTCCTTGAATTCTAGGATCGTGAGAAGCACAACGGAAAGCAACGCGAGAGTCTTCAAAAGCCGGAAGACCCCGAAACATTCTTCCCGTAGCAGCATCTCAGCGGTTCGAAGACGGGGGCCCGCGGCGACATGGGGGCGCTTCAGTTGCTATGGGGCATAAATCAGCAGGTGAAATGAAGGCTAGCGAAGGCGCCGCCCGAGGAGGAGGCCTCCTCCGTCTCCTCTCTCTCCCCTCGCCTTTCGGCCTTGATGGCTACTCTCGTGAAGAAGATGAAATCTTTCGTCTCTCAGAACAAGCACCAAGGCGATAAGATCGATGCCTGTGGTCTATAGAACTAATAAAGCGACCAAAATAGCAGATTCTCTAATTTGAAGAGACCTTCAACAGTGAAAAGGCAGCTAATTGGCTGTCCGCGCCTCCACCGAGACTCAATAGATTTTGCTCAAGAATTTTGCTGTCTTCGTGTTGAGGTCAAAATGTACATATGTGCTCGTTAGGACAAGAGAGGGGAGAGGAGACGGGGGATCCAAGGCATGGTGCTGGAGGCAAAGGAGGTTGTCGTAACTTTTTATGATCCTCTCTGTCTCTTCAGTCTAGGGGGCGCCCTCGACCTCGAACAGAGGCTCGTCTTGGGTTTCAACGGGCGAGGACGTTTTGGGTGGAGAGAGGAGAAAATCGAGGAAACGCCTAAATGAAGAAAGAGAGTGGAGTTGAGGCGTAAGTGAAAATGCGTTTCTTTGCGTTGCGGTTAGAGAACAGAAACAAACTAGGCCTATTGCAGACGCGGAATGTGCTTCTCAGAACGTTGAATAAAGCATTTTAGCGATGACAAAAAAAGAAAGGAAGTAAGCAGTGAGAGTCGTCAGCTATTGCGAAGTAAATGATTCAAGATCTCGGGGTATGATTCATCGTGAACACTTTGAGTTGATGGTTCTTATTACTACGATTTCCGCTTTCCGCCTTCAACCAGAAGTTTACACAATAATGACCTGCAGGTTCAGCATCAATTCTCTTTCGCCACTGAAAGAGCTTATGAGTTTCAAACACGGCCAAAGGTTAGCGTTCGATCACAAATTCATCTAATCGTGATGTTCGTAGTGCTCTCGATGCCAAACATTACTAACCACAGCCCTCATCTCTGACCTCGTGGAGCTGCTAATCACCCCGACTCACGCACCGATGCACTGTTGAAAAGGGGATGACGAGGGAGGGAGGGCATGGGGATAGAGGAGATCGAGCGCGAAAACATGAGAAGCTCTCCCGTGGTTGACGTTACTAGCGAAGACGAAGCGAAAATAGAGGGACCGTTTCGGTTCGCAGAAGAAAGTCAAAAACTTCCGCTAAATGCAGGAGATCTTTTGCTTGAATGAACTTCAAGATGCTTCAAATGCCGCAGAGGGTCACGTAAGAAGGCCGACAGCGCGCATCTGCCGGCAAGATGTTGTTGAAATCATAACGGTTGAGGCCCCGGAAGTTTTTGTTTTTGCAGCAACCAAAGCCGAACAAGTACTTCTGCTCATTTTTGTCCGAGGGTTCTAATGTGACTTGAAACCTAAATGCTCGCAAAATTGACTGAAGGGCTTGCAAGTTGTAGTTGAGAGCAGGCCATACTAGAAATGCGACCCTGGCTATCGCACTTAAGACAAAATGTATCTCCTGTCATAGCAAAGCCACAAAACCTATGAGACGTTCTCTGTAAAACCGGACCATCCCGAATAGGTGTCCGTACAAGGATTTTAGATTTCGCTGAAAACAACTTTTCTAGGGGTAATCTGGGCCCCTGATCACGAATATGAGGGTCACGAGCCGCGATTCGACGGATTACGGTAGCTAACAGAGGGGTCGAGTAAAAATATGATTTTTTCGCGATGACGTTGAATCTTTGTGTAACCATTTTTCCTAGACGTAATCGACCCACCTGAATCACGTGGCATACTCAGAATTTTAAAATTCGCCATATTTCATGATCAATCTCACAAAAATAGTCAAAAAAGGGCTATTTTCGACCAATTTTGGCCAAAATGTCGCTGTTTTGATCTTAATGTCGGGCACAATTCCACCGGCATCGGATTCTACGACCCTGAATTGGTCTAGAAACGCCTAAAGAAAAAGATTTGAGAGTATACCGCTCGTTCAAAAAATTCGATGAAAAGTGCAAGTCACCGTCACCCCGAAAGCGCACTTTGCTTCAAAATGCTTCGTTTCAGCTTCAAGCAGCGTCGCTTGTGTGCTTACTATGGTTTTCCGGGTCGGTGAATCCATATAAAACATTTAAACACTACGCAAAACTTAAAGAAACGCGAGAATAGCCAG
>JAQIXL010001032.1:0-21538 GCA_034700245.1 Poikilolaimus oxycercus
CCAATGCGCGCCAATTTGAACGCTTGCTTGGATTACGGTACTTTTCAAGCCGATTTCTTTCTGACCTTCGTAACTCTCTGAATGCCTCTTATTTTCCAATTTAAACTTCATGGACAGTATCTGCGACTACCATCCAATACTTCAGCTCTAGGCGAGGAGGTACCCTTGGATCCAGTTGTCGGCGAGGGGGTGTTTTGTCCCTGGGGACATGCCAGCTCAGGTCTGAGGGGCATGCTCGAAACGATAACGTAACGCCCACTACGACTTCCTTCTCGTGATAACAAGCCTTCTCCGGCGCTTCATAAAGGAGAGCAGAAACTCGTGGGTGCATCTGCTCGCACGCCATGCAGCTTCCTCTTCTTCTCTGTCTGTTCACCTCTCTGTTCACCAGCTCCAAGGCTCTGAAATGTTCGGCCGGCTTCAGCTTTCGTGACTTTTCGCAGGAATCGAGTCGTCCGGATGTCGTTGGCGCCACGGTTAGCTAACATGCATTCCCCCTTTCAAACAGGAAAATTCTATCCAAGGAAACATTAAATAAAGCTTGCAGATGGAATGCTCCAATGTGAATGCCGTGTGTGTGGACATGGCCGCATCGAACTATTCCAATGACCAATTGAATGGGACGCTCTTCCACTTCTACACCTGCTCGTCTAATACGGTAAGTCGGCGTCTTCGGGAAGTAAAAAAAGTTTAGTCGGCAAGGCGAGCATCGTATCAATTCCACGGGCATTGCTTAGAAGACGATGATTTCGGACTTATGGGTTATTACACGACGACGGACGTGGAATGTCGCTGCGATTGGGACGGCTGCAACGGCCGCAATGCAAATGCCACCTTCCCTTCAGTCAATTCCAACAACGCTACAATGTCTGAAATCATTGAAGGTTATGTACAAATATTAAATTTGCAGTAATTGCTACACGGGCATTTCAACAAAAGACTCGTTGGTATCGGGAGGAGCGGAACCATGTCAAGGTGTTTGTGTGACGTTTGTCCCATTCGACGAGTACACCGTGCTTCATGGCTGCGTAGCCCAAGAGACGGTCGCCCAAGTGGGAGCTCCGAGTGCCGATTCGACAGTCACTTGGCATGGCTCGAATATTTCTTTCTGCTCCACGTCCCTCTGCAACACCGCTTCAATTCAGCTGACACCTCCTCAGAGTGCAATTTCCTGCTACGTCGGCTTCGGCGCGGAGGGCGGTGAAGACAGACAATTCAACTTCTATGTGAGAAGTCTATGGTATTTTCAGCAACTGTTTTAGGGCGCGCTTGTGAACTGCCAACCGGGTGAAGTTTGTGCTGCTTTTCAAAGCTTAACGGAAACGGAGCGCGGTGACGCCGACTTCTACGCTTGTATGAACGTGTTTGAATGTGCAGCGCTGAAGGACTACGGCGGTAATAGCAACCCGGCTAGTTGGCAGTGGGACGGAAGGCTTTGGTTTGCTTATGATTTATGACCTTTATGACGCTCTAGGGATAACACTTGCTGTCTGACCGACAAATGCAATTATAACGAGTCTTGGATGGGACCTTCGTCTTCTAATCCCTCTCTTCCTTCTCAAACCAAACCGAAGGCCGTCGTCAACACTTTTATTGGCGTTCACCCCAGAGACCGCGAATACAGCGGCGAATTCCGACCTTGCACGGGAGTGGCAGGCTATGTGGAAGCTGGAATCGCTCCTTGGACCGAAGCCTGGGTGAGTGCGGGCTACGGTATCTGGATGTGCATCCCTGACGAGAGTATTTGTGCCGCACTCAACGCCACAATTGGTACATGCGCCACGAATGTGAGCGTCTTCGACAAGTTCTGCTGCATGAACGAGACAATCTTTCCTAATCCAGAATGCCCACTAGGCGGTTGGAAACGTGGCGAAACTGTGACGAATAAGTGCTTTTCAACAGTTTGGGCCCTGAGAAGCCACGCCGGAGCAGTTCGAACATGCAAGGAAATTCATGGAAATGCAACCTTGCCCTGTATTGGAAGCGCGTTTGAAAACTCGGAAGTCTCCACCTACGAGACGAATGTGTACCAAGACATCTGGATTGGACTGAGTCCAGCGGCAAATGGAACTTGGACCTGGGACGACGGTGCCCCGTTCAGCTATGCGAACTGGGCCCCGAATAATCCAGCCAGCGGAGACATCGTTGTGGCGATGGACATCAGAACGCGCCAATGGAAGAGCAATGCCACGGATCTTGTGGATGACAATAATGTCGCCTGTCAGATGAGACTCGTATAACATGATTTTTTTCCGAACTTTGTTACTCGCCTGCAACATGCTTCCAGAAATAAAGCACTTGCTCCAATACATGCAATGCATGCGACGACATGAACCTGTGGCAACAAGCACCCCGCCCAGACAGAAGAGGCCTTTGATGAGTCGTGCTCTTATCCTCTTTTATCAGTTGGTTGTTGACTGCTGAAAGAAGAACTTATTTTTTTGTAAGGTCGCCCAGAAATGTTTTCAGACAGACAGGCATTGCCTGTCAGAGGAGATTTTGGACAGACGAAGACTAAGTCTTCGTGTCGATGCCGATTACCCGGAGATTTTGAGACGTCCTTTTATCAGCTCGACTTCAGCATGAACCAGAACGGTTCTCTGCCGGCTCAATTTTGTTGTAAACACCCAAATATTTCATTGCAGCTAAAGAAATATTTTTGAAACATTCCATGTGACGGTGCTGCGGCTACGAGTATGTCATTGTTCAAAGTTTTTTTTCTGTGAAAAAAGTTGTCAGCAAAACGCGCGAATTTGTTATTTACCGTGCGAAATGATTTACGGATTATTTTTTTAAATTAGCATCACAAACGCGGAATCAGCAAAATTATTCATCAGATGCCGAAAACGCGGTCAAAGTCTTCTTGTAAAGAGGCTTTCGTAACATTTCACAAAGCCTGCTGAGACGCGACGTTCGCAAGACTTTTTTTTCAGCACTTTAACCCTTGTTGCGAGACATTCCCTATGCGTCTGCTATGCTTCGCTCTCGTTTTTCTTTTTCTTCTGTCTGCTTCTGCCAAAGAGGAAGCTTTCTGCGCGGGTGAGGCAACATTCAATATGTCGGGTTCCTTGCTCCACATTTACAATCCCGGCTTTCCTCTCACTAGCACTCACACAGAATGCTCACTGACAATTCAAGTAGGTCACTTCAAACTTCACCGCTTCTATGCAGACTTCACACACGTATTTGGATATGATCATGGTAGAAGGCTCGGTGCCAAGCGGTGCAACTATTCATGCGATAGGAGATCCCGAAAGATCTTTTGTCGTCTATGAACCCAATACTGATGGCTGCATAACATATATCGAGCAGTCTGACGGCAAAGGCTTTCTGTTCACAGTTGTCAAAAAGACCCAAGATGAGGATTACCTGGTTGCGTTTCATATTTTACTTCATGTCTACAGTAAGACCACATCTTATCAACTAAACTACACAGATTTTCGACCAAATTGCATGGAGCTCGACGAATCGGAAATGCATCTGCCACTGGGTCACGGAATCACCATTGTGGCGCCAATCTTTACCCAATCCCGGCAAGCGTTGCCCAGTTGTTTCCAAGATTGTTAGCCTTTTCAGAGAAACACATGAGTTTTGCACGTGGACACTGTGGACCGACATGAACTTGACCCTACGAATCGAAGCCTCCCTTTCGGCAATCGATGATGAAATGTCCTGTTCGTCTGCGTATCAGCTCGAATTTCGGCTTAACGAGACCATTGTTCAACGACTAAAGTGAACAATTGTGGCGATGTTATAAATCTTTAGCTCCACGGAAGCGCGGAGACGCTTTCATATCGATGGAGCTGTTGCTAAAAATCCTCTAAACATTCGTTTTGGGGCTAAAGAATTCCTCAACTGCATTCTTTTTCTACGGATTTCGCCTTTCATAAAAACAGGTTTTTCTTTTATCGTATGCTTCAAATTTCATAAGTTTTAGAAGCAATTCCTACTTGTGAGTATAATCTTTTGAGCGTTAATCAGCTCGATTGGCATCAAGGAGGCTATTTCGCCTTCCAGCCTCTAGTACCGATCTCGGGCGACAACCGCCACATGTATCTTCCAAATCAGAATTGTGAATGGAACATCCAAATTCCTGTTAACTATTCTATGCGTGTTGTCTTCTATGGCGTATTCCTGGATTCGGGCGATCTGTTTCAAATTTTCGCCGATGGAGCAGTCGTTAATGAGTTAGGAGTATTTGAGTTAAAAACGAGTTTTAGAAATTGGGAAATTTATGCCGAAAACGAAGTGAAAATTATCTTCAAGACAGACGAGGCCGTTGGCTGTGGCGGTCCCAGTTTTGTTCTTCAAATGCTCCGTAAGTTATGCCAGACCTTCAACTACAGTTTGTGACTGCTACTTGTTCAACGAGAAAGAGAAAGTCGTCGACGAAACGGGCGAACGAATTTTCTTTCCGAGTAACAACTTCACGCAGCCAATCTACGGAACACGCTATTGTCCCCAGATCAGCTGCGAATGGATTGTATTCCTAAGCACGAAGACGCTTTACTTTTTAAGCGTCATTTCACTTCCGATTATGTTCTCGTCAGCACTCATTATTTCATGCCGTGGAACTGGAGACTGTTTGTGTTCAATGAGACCGCTTTAATTTTAAAGTATGCAATTTCTAACAATTGTAAGTTTGAGCTTCGCTTTCAGCGCGACTCAGCAACTAATTGATTACGGTACTCTGGGAAAGACGTTCACCCGTTCTGACAAGAGTCTTCGAATCATCTACGAGACGCCATGTCCCTTGTCGAACATCGAGGACACACCTCATAGCATTTATGTGTCATTTCAACCAATTCCTGGTACGACCTTTTGTCTCTTATCCATGTCGTTTAGTTGTTTTACCTCAACGAGTAGTAAAAATAGAAGCTGGTGAGGTCTTTGCTGTAGCGGCAAAAGCATGGAAGCCCGGAACGGCTTTTCGACTGCTTTATAATGAATCAAGAGTTTATATTGGATTAGCCTTTGCTACATTGAGAAACAATCCCGAGTTTCAATTCTACAACCACGTCGACTTTCTTGCATACGACGATAATAATGTGCCATATGATAAGTACGCTAACTTCTTGAACAAATGCCAGCTATGACAATGATTTAGTTTGCAATATTCTTTCCAATGGCCGAATGACTTCATGGGAATAACTCAAGGCAGCCTTCAAGGCCCGCTTAATCTACTACGTCTTGATCACGAAACCCCCGTGGACTATGATGGGATCTTTCTCTTTACACGGACTGGTAAGGCAGGCGATTACTTAATTTAGCAAAATAATAAATTTATTTTCGATAACGGAATCTTTAATATAACTTCCATCGAAAATGACCAAAGACTTGAACTCGAACGCGATGTTCATCGATGGATTGGTGGACGATCGAAGAAGGATCGCCGTCCTCGACTCGGTCTCTATTCACCCAACGGCGATTCCCTGCTCTTCTCTGGCCATTTCCGACTTTTCATTAAGCCGCTGCCATTTGAGGATGCTCAACCTCTTATTCTTTCAAAGTAAAACTACTTGGCAAGCCTTTTCATTCTCTAGGGAAGATCTTCTTCGCAAGCGCTTTATTCATTTACCTTGGCATATCATAAACATTTGGTATGAAGGAGGATTCGGAACTTTGGAAGCCTTCTTTATTGTCGACGGTAGTTTGCTTATTTCACGAAACGTCTAGAATAACGCGTTTTAGTCGACCCCGAAGAGCACATCGCAGCGCCTGGAAGAAGAGAGTGGATGATCGACTCCTTCAGTTCTCTTTTGCTCGCCGCTGAGCTGGAGCCCACGTTTTGCACTTTCATCATTCCGATTCCCGTTCGAATTACGCTTCAAAACGTCTCTGTCTCTTCGTTTTCATCTTTGCACTTGGTTATCGACGATCTCCAACGAATTCGTCTTAACAGTTTAATTAACGGCACACACTTTGATTATCCCTCAGGAGGCCACTTCCATCTTGATGCTTCTCTCAAGAATCCAAGCGACTACTTCTTCATTGATATAAATGCAGGAATCGAACTTGTCACCGATTCTCAGTTTCGACCTTCGTTTTGGAGCTTTCTCTTGGTCCAAATATGTGTAATTTGACACTCGTTTCAACCAAAGAAAGCAATTCGTCGTGAATGAAATTTGCACCTCTTCGCCAATCTCTTTGTACTGTGTGAACGTGTGGAGAGGGGAAACTAGCGATTACGTGCCTAAAAGCGGCTTTCCATGTGTTTCCGATGCCTGGCAGAGGAAGAGACAAGGACTTTCCACAATCAGTTCCTTGTCCGTCAGACCATGTCCCGGCAATTCCTTGTCGTTCTTCTTCCTCTATTACTTGCAATTTCGGCAAGAGAAGAAGTTTTCTGTGATGGCGAGGAAAGCATCAACGTAAATGGCACACTTCTCCACATCTACAGTCCCGGCTACCCGCTAACGAACCCTCAAACGGCGTGCCTGCTCACGATCCATGTAGGTTGCATTTTTTTGAACAATTACTTTCAGTCCCCAAACGTCTATTTGGACTTGATTATGGTGGAAGGCGCCATACCAAGCATCGTATCGATACATCCAAATAATCATCCAGGGATTGTTGGCACGGTTGACCACCCCATTTCAAGTGGTTCAATCTATTTTCTGGAACAAATGGACAACGAAGGCTTCCTTCTCAGGGTCAACCACAGCGACCAAAATGCATACTATTTGACTGCATTTCATCTGCTGCTTCATTCTTATAGTTCCTTTTCGCCTTGCTGCATTTGCCTTTGCTCTTGTAGATTTTCGACCGAATTGTTTCGAGCTTGACGAGTCCGAGAGGTATTTGCCGATGGATCACGGAATCACTATTATCGCCCCTGCCTTTACAATAACTCGGTAAATAGCACTGAATGCGCTTCACAAAGAAACTTTTCAGTAGCAGCAATTATTTGTGCTCCTGGACTCTGTGGACTGATCCGGATCTAACTCTACGTGTAGAAACATCTGTTTCCTCCTTGGACGCCGAGCCGTGTGCTGCGTTTTACCAGCTCGACTTCCAACTTAACGGTGCCTTCATTCATAGACTCAAGTAAGAAACAATCGGTAGAATTCCAACGTTTCAGTTTCTCTGCTGGACCGCAGCGCTTGCATGTTGACGGAGCTAACGTCCAAAGTCCCCTTACCATTACGTTCGAATCCAGTAATTTTGCTAATTGTATACTCTTTCTGCGTATTATGCCATATGAACAGACAGGCAATGACGCTTCATGACACCCCTCAACTAAGTTTCAGAAGCAGCTCCCACTTGCAAATATACGGTTTTGAGAAATGAAGACCTCGACTGGCAGCGAGGTGGATATTTTTCCTTTCGACCTCTCGTGCCGACCTCTGGCGATAGCCAGCACATGTACTTGCCGAATCAAGATTGTCAATGGACCCTCGAAGTCCCTGCTAATCGCTCCATGCGTGTTGTCTTTTATGGAGTCTTCATGGACGAAGGCGATCTGTTCCAAATTTTCGCTGACAGCATTTTTGTGAACCCGTGAGATCTATCCGAAGCAACAACGCGCCCTTTGAGAAAGTCTGAAGTCTACGCTGAAAGAGAAGTGAAGATTGTCTTCAAGACCGACGAGACGATTGGTTGTGGCGGCCCCAGCTTCGTTCTTCAGATGCTTCGTAAGTGATCAAATAAGATTATGCAAAGAGTGCTTCTGATAGTTTGTGACTGCTATTTGTTCAACGAGCCCGAAAGAAATGTCGACGAAGCCGGCGAACGGATCTTCTTTCCGAGTAACAACTTCACGCAGCCAATCTACGGAACACGATATTGCCCCAAAATCAGCTGTGAATGGATTGTAAGATTTCTTACCTCGTATTTCACAAGAACCTTTGCAAGTAAACATAGTTATCAAAGCACTCTTTCAGCGGCATTTCTCCTCCAATAATACGTATGTCAGCACGGACTTTATAATGCCCTGGAACTGGAAGCTCAACCTTTACAACAGTCACGGACTTCGTCTAAAGTATTGTGACATTCATGCTGAAGTTTTTAAACTTCAGCATTAAAATGACAAAGCACGTTTTCAGCGCAACGCCGTTTTTAATTAACTTCACGGTTAGCATTGCTTTTATGATGACCGATCAAATGCTGCGCATTGTTTACGAGACGCCTTGTCCACTTCACAATATCGAAGACGCTAACCACAACATTTATGTGTCCATGGACCCCCTGCCACGTATGATCTCATTCGGTTTTATACTGACCCGCTCAAAGGTGTTGCACCGTTGCTGGTGAAAGACTACCGCATCGGCGAAGTACTCGCAGTCGCGGCGAAATCTTGGCAACCCGGCACAGCTCTGCGAATCGTCTACAATGACAACCAAACTCTGGATTGCATCGTTTTGACATACGTTACTCTTGCGAATGAACCGGAGTTTCATTTTTATAATCACGTCGACTTTGTTGCCTACAACGAGAATAACGTCGCAATCTCGAAGTGGGAGACCTTTTAGTATTAATACATATGACCTGTTTAGTCTTCAGTACATACTTCAGTGGCCGGGGAGTATCTTTGCCGAAACTATCGGCTTTGCGCATAATAACGTTTATGAAGTGATGCGTGTGAATCACCCGACTTCAGTTGAATATGACGGAATCTTTCTATTTTCGCGCTCATATTTATGCCTCTATTCCGTTGATGGCTACACGAAGCTGCAACTTCAAAGGAATCAACATCATTTTGTGGGTGGGCGATCGAAGAAGGAACGCCGTCCAAGACTCGGCTTAAATTCGCCAAACAGCGAGGCTCTGGAATTCATTCGGGATTTCTGGATTACCGTGAGACCCTTACCGTTTGAAGACGTCTTTCCTCTCATCATAACAAAGTTAGAAAAAAAAATATGTCTTTGAAGCTGCTTTTAAGGAAAGACCTTCTTCAGCAGGGCTATACCCCTTTGCCGTGGAACATCATCGAGATCTGGTACGAGGGTGGCCACGACACACTGGAAATAGTCTTTACCATTGATGGTTGGCGATATTTAAAAGCATTTATTCTTTCAGTTGACCCAGAGGAGCACATCACAAAACCAGGCAAACGCACTTGGATGACTGACAAGTTCTCCACTCTCCTGATCGAAGCTGAAATGGAACCCTCTTTCACGACCTTTATCGTCTCTCTTCCCGTCAGAATATCCATTAAGAGCGTTTTCCTTTCAAAGCCTTCCTCTTTGCATTTGGTTGTCGACAATCTTCAGCCCACTCTCTTGGACAATCAGAGCAACGCAACAGAGTTCTTCTACCCGGCGGGATCTAAACTTCGTCTCGACGCTATCCTCAAGAATCCCAACGATCACTTCCTTATCGACATAGATGTGGGCAGTGAGATGGTAATCAATTATCATTGCGACCCTTCCTCTATTATCTCTTCATTAGTCGTTTTTCTTGTCAAACTGTTTGCGATGTTCTTCGCGGTTATCGTCGATGATTAGAGACACTGACAAAGCCGCTTTTTCTGTTCGCGAGACGTTGCCAAACATTTTCACTGGAGCCAATGAATTTTGTTTTCTACGATGTTGTTGTAGGCAAGAATTACTTGCCAAGTTCCGCTGTGAGTCTTCTTTGTCATCTCTTTGGAACGACAGAACAAACATTGACTGAATTTATGCACGTGGATGTTTTGTTCTTCGCCTTGCTGAAGCGATCGCCGTCCTCGGCGGCCGCCGTCTACCCGCTTCACGGCACCTTCGTCGTCGTGGTCGCCGTACAAGTGTTGAAGCTAGATAAAAGCAACGCAAGTTGGTACCCCCCTCCCCCAGACTCTGCCTCTCCCTTCGCAATTCGCCCTCGCCTGAAGTAGCAAAGGGAGCCACAAATAATGACACAGACAGAATACGTCAGTTTATATTGCGTGTTTCGAAACTGTAATCTTGTTAGGTTTCGAAATGGTCACGTGGCTTGTAAGACGCTCGTGGCGGCAAGTCTTCACTTTCTGAAAAGCTGTGTGGGTGCTCGTAGAGGACGCTGCGCCCCGATAAACTACGACGTCGCACGGAAACGCTGTCTGGCCGAGATGAACAAGCTGGCGTTTCCGGTTTTCGGTACGAGATAAGAAAAGAAGTTAAAAACACCACTCACCACTCCGCTGGAAGTCCTCCCCTCGTCTTATACTTAGTGATCTTATCCATACTCCTTTGACTCTATTTGATCGGTTCAGAAAATGTCTTGGAAGCTTCTTGCGATGACAATGTGTCTCATTATTGTCATGGTCCAGTCGCAAACGGCACCCCCTTCCGAAGCTACATTACCAACCACTAAACCTTCCGGTGTTCCAACTGCTCATGGAGTATGGTCTAGATCTTCTTTTCAAGACGGCAGATTCAAACACATTTTAAAATGTACACTCTTTAGAGAGACATATTAGCCACTGGACCACAACGGGGGGGGGGGAGGGGGGGAGTAACCAAGTTTCGCCTCCACGTGATCCAACCAGTAAAAGCCGCTCTGGGACTCTTAAAACCTGTTGTTTAGAGCCGTTGGTGCTCAACGCAAATCAAAAACGCTTATTTGGATATTGTTTTTCTCTTGGATTCAACTAGCAAGGTCGGGCTAGACGGCTTCCTTCAGGTAAGATTATGGCATCAAGATCATAAAGCAAATTGTAGCAACTCGCGGTAGTTTCAAACTATGTTACGATGGACTTAACCGTTGGACAAAGTCTTCGTTTGTCACAAGTGGCTTTTGTTAATGTTGGAGACAATGTGAGTGATCTTTCCAGAATTTTTCAAAAAAAAAAATTCAGGCTACTATTCTAGCGAACTTTTCTGCGTCGACAACATCTTCACAAGCAAATGCAATTTTATTGAACGCTCAATTTAAAAACGACAGCGCTTACAACTTGGAAAGGTTCACTGTAGTCTATTCGTTAGTCAGCCAGTTAGCGCAGCGCTTGTTTTTTTCTGTTGATTGATGGCATAATATTCTTTGTTGCAGAGCACTCACCGCTGCTGAAGCGCTCTTTCAAGATGGAAGAGCGAATATTAAGAAAGCGGTCGTTCTTTTCTCAGCGCACTCGTTTATTTGCGATTCCAAGTAAGCCGTTGACTGTTTTTGGCAATGCCACTATAGAGAAAGCTCGAACCTCGAGGATGACCCTTGCAGCCTCGCTTCCAAATTCCTGCACAACGATTGGGCAATCATTTCCGTGCCACTAAGGTGCGTTGCCTGTTCATCGTCAAAAATCTGTTATTTATCTGTCACAGGCTTACCACTGCTTCCGACTATCCAAAAATTTCGCTGGGCTGGCCGTGTTACGAAATTGCCGATGACACAATTGGATTTTACGACTTTGTGACAGATCATCTTCGGGACGGTAACCGTTGGATGTAAAGGAAGTTGTTCAGTGAATTGCTATTGTCCACCTGGATTCAAACAAGCAAAAACTTTCTACACGGGCGCCGGGATTTCATGCTCCAAAACAAACGAATGTGTTCGCCTTGAGGTTAATTTTGCTACAAGAGAGAATTATTTTTTGAAGATGCTGCCTAGCGTCTACTCATCCGCGGAATTTGTTTGCCATGCACAAGGGTACACGCTCGCAACTGTCTTCGACAATGCGAAGGAGCGACTGTTGAGAGGTGCGAAGAGCATCGCACAAATTTACAGGCCTTTTTCTGCAGACATCGCCGTGTCGTCGGGAACAATTCAGAACCAATATATGCCATTTTACCTTGGCTTGAAAAGAGAGGCCAACTCATCGAGCTTCATTTGGGACAACAATGAACAGGTAGATTTTCTTATACGATACTAAAAGTGATGTTTTCAGCTACAACGGAACGACTATGTCAATTGGATCGATAACAACACCGTCGCTAGCACGGCTCCCTCCGACCAATGTGTCTGGCTCGTGAATACCGGTGAGGATTGTTGCACTCGTACAAAGATTGTTTCAGATAACGGATTCGAGACAGGCTGGTCAATTGTGCCCTGTGACACCAGGTTGCATTTCTTCTGCCAGGCCAGAGCATGCAAGTTCTTTTTTAAGGTTTGATTATTGTAAAAAGACTTCAGGCGACACTGAGAGCAGCATCTGCACTTAATCGCTGCTGAAACTTTCGAATGATGTCAAAACGAGCTTTCAGATTTTGCCCAGCCTTTTAATAAGCCACTCTAATGAGTTGGCTTTCATCTGGTTTTATAAAGTACGCGTACTGGAAGATTATGAATGTGTGCTCGATAAAACATTTCACCTCCACATTTATAATATCGAAAGAATTCGGAAAATGCAATACTTTGGGGGGAAGTGAAGAAAATATTGTATCTGAAGTGGGAAGGTCTAACGTTTGACAAGAGAGGAAAGTAGTCAAGTTCCACATGATCAAGTAAAAATAAGTTATGGTGGAAATTTCTTGGGGGCGTTAACAATTTAATAGTTTTAACGACTGCTTCAAGAGACTGACAAGTACAACGCAAATTTTTTTAAAATAATAGCGACCAACAGTGAACGCAAAAACCCGGCTTTTTACAATTAGACATCCTAGCGGGATAAAAGTGTTGCTCGACACTCATCAAAATTTTTTATATAGACTGATTCGATATGTGAAGAATATCGAAATGATTGTCCCGGAATAAAGCTTGTTTTTTTACGATCGACGACTCACTGAGCAATTGATGTTGGCTTCCATTAAGTCACTGACGTTTTGTCTCCTCAACAATTGGTTTCGAAACTGCAACGTGTCAAGATGCAAAAGAATTTTACTTCTGAAAAGGTGCTCGTAAGGAGAGTGGGCGCCTTGATAAAATACGAAATCGCACAGGAAACTCTGTCTCGACGGGCATAGACCATAAACATAATGGTGTTTCCGGTACGCGACGTACCCGTCTCTGAGAGATAAGAAAACGAATTTAAAAGCTCTCAAGCCTCCGTCAGGAGAACTTCTCCTAGATGCTCTAGCCCATCTCTTATTGAATGGTTTTAGGGAATGAACTTGACTCTTTCTACGGTGGTGATCTGTCTCTGTCTTGCTGCGACCAGTTCGTTGCCTTCTGAAGCAACTATTCTGACAGCAAAATCCGCCAGCACCCCTTACCCGCATAGCGTATGTAACATCTCTCTGTTCAGCATAAAATTGTTTCCCCCGTTAAATCCCTAAGTTTCAGCGCGGTTGGTGTGCAACTCAGTTGGAGAACGTGTATCTGGATGTTGTATTTGTCATTGATTCAACCAGCAAGGTCGGCTTCGACGGTTTCCTTCAGGTAATTTAACGGGATGTTCTTTCAACGAACGAATGTGGAAATTTCAGCAACTTGGTGTAATTTCGGACAATCTCAAACGTCTAACTATTGGGTCAGATCCTCGTTCATCACAAGTCGCTTTTGTTACTGTTGGAGACAATGTGAGGGTGCCCCCTCTTTTTCAAAACAGATTCTAGGCAACGATCCTGGGGAACTTTTCTGCGTCGACAACATTCTCCGAAGCAAATTCAATTCTTTTGAGCGCCCACTTTAAAAACGACAGCATTTACAACCTGAAACGGTATCTGTTTGCTTTGCATTGTTTGTTTGCACATTGTGCTTTACTGTTTATTGATGGCATAATGTTCCTTGTTGCAGAGCACTCAGCGCTGCAGAGTCACTCTTTCAAGAAGGAAGGCCGAATATTAAGAAAGCTGTCGTTCTTTTCTCGGCGCACTCGTTTATTTGCGATGCTAAGTAAGCTTTTAATTGCAATAGCTATGTTGCGGCAGAGAAAGCTCGAATCTCGAAGAGGATCCCTGCGACATGGCTTCTAAATTTCTGCAAAACGACTGGGCGATCATTTCCGTGGGCCTAAGGTACTTGTGTGTGCGAAAATCCTGTATTTGACTAAAAGTTTCGCTGTTACCCCGGATCCGCCAAAAATTTCACTGGGCTGGCCGTGTTACGAAGACAACCAATTCAGGCCTTTTGCAGCAATTGTCAAGCTCCAAGAAGGTACATATTGTCTAAAGAGACGAGTCGCGAACGTGAAATCTTTTAGTCAATTGTTACTGTCCACCGGGATTCAAACAGTTTAACAACTGGCACGTTAGCGGCATCTCTAATGCCTGTGACAAAACCAACGAATGTGTTCGTCTTGAGGTTCACTTTAATCATTTAAAATTCTATTATTACAGAAAATTCCCAGTTCATATTCATCAGCACAATTTGTTTGCCATTCGCAAGGTTACACATTAGCCACTGTCTATAACCGACAAAAGGAAATGTTCCTGAGAGGTAAGTATTGAGCACAAACATGAATACGCGCTTTCATGTAGACATTGCATTGGAGTCGGGAACGTTCGAGATGTCGTATTTTCCATTTTATGTTGGCCTCAAAAGAAACGCACTCGCGGACACGTTTCTTTGGGACAACGGCGAGCAAGTGAAGAAAACATCGGAAGCTTTTACTGACTGTTGGATTACTTTCAGCTGCAAGGAAACGACTACGTGAATTGGTACGACAACAGCACCGTCGCTCATCCGACGTCTTACGATCTTTGTCCGCAGGCTCATTTGGGTACGTTTTCGCTGCGGCTCATGAAACCAAAATTTGTTCTAGTTGACGGATTTCGTTCACTCTGGTATCTGAATACATGCACAAGCACATTGCCCTTCTTCTGTCAGACTCAAGCATGCAAGTGCCTTGTAATGGGCAATAACAGCATTTGAACATTTTAGGCGACACCGAGAGTAACATCTGCGTATAACCACATTCAACTGATCAAAATGAGCATAACGCTTTCTGGCAGCTTTGTACAATACTTGGAGTTGTTTTTTTCCTTCCATGCATTTCACGGCAACCCCGTGCGCTTGATGAACAGGCAATAAAAATTTCTTTTGTATCTTATGGAGCATGTCGCGGAACAAGAGACTGGAGAGGCATCGACATTTTGACATGGGCTAAACTCTGAATTGTGGGAGATTTTGGAGACGGTCATCAAGATTTTCACTTCCTCGCCCCTCTGTCGTTGTCTCTATTAGTCATATCAGCACTATAGAGAAATTCAAAATTAAACTGCATTCGTGCGAAAAACGATAAAACAGGCAAAACAGTTAAATTAAATGCAGCGTCAACAGTTGAATAAGAAAAAAGACACGCGAGGTGATACAGGAAGGATAACAATGGAAATTGCTTCGCATTTCATCTCCCACGTCGATATCAATAAGGAAATAATCATTGAAATCTTTGAGGACAGCGTCGAGTCTAAGTTTAGATCTCGCAGGATAAAAGAACTCTGCAGCATTGCTCAAATTCACCAACGGAATGCGTTCGAAATCGTCGACAACCAATTGCAGAGAGGAAGACTTTGAAAGAAAAATGGAATGAAGAGTTATTTTGACGGGAAAAGAGACGATAAAGGTGATGAAAGAGGGTTCCATCTGAGCTTCGAGGAGGAGAGAGGAGAACTTGTCTGTCATCCAAGTGCGTTTGCCTGGTCTTGTGATGTGCTCCTCTGGGTCAACTGAAACAATAAATGCTTTTAAATCTTACACACCATCAATGGTAAAGACTACTTCCAGAGTGTCGTGGCCACCCTCGTACCAAATCTCGATGATGTTCCACGGCAAAGGGATATACCCCTGCTGAAGAAGGTCTTTCCTGAAAAGTTTTGAAGGAAGCACGTTCCAACTTTGTGAGAATGAGAGGAAAGATGTCTTCGAATGGTAAGGGTTTCACGGCAATCCAGAAATCACCAATAAATTCCAGAGCCTCGCTGTTAGGCGAATAGAAGCCGAGGCGAGGGCGCCGTCCCGCTTTCGATCGTCCACACATCAATTGATGGTGATTCCTTTTGAGTGTTACGTTTTTGTCGCTATAGACAGAAGAAAGTGATAAATAAGTTCGGGAAAACAGGAAAATTCCATCGTAATCAACGGGAGTTTCGTGGTTGATGCGCAAGATGCGATAAGTTCCATTATCAGCGAAGCCATTCATTTCCGGGAATGTATCGCCAGGCCATTGAAATGCGTACTGAAGACTGAAAGACTAGAAATGATTGAAAAAGCTGCCAGATTGTACTTGGAAGCCGCTTCATAATTCTCGTCGTACTCCACAAAATCGACGTGATCATAGAAACGAAATTCCGGCTTATTTGTGAGAGTGATATAGGAAACAATAACTTCTTGAAAAGTTTCATTGTCGTTGTAAATGATCTCTAGAGCCGTTCCTGGCTCCCATGATTTTGCAGCCACTGCGAGAACTGCGTCTGCACGAAGTTCTTTAACATGGAGGGGTGCAACCGCTTTAAGCTTGTGAAAATATGAAAGACTCTCACGTGGCATTGGCTGCATGGAGACATAAATATTATGCGGAGCGTCCTCGATGTTGTGGAGTGGGCAGGGCGTCTCGTAAACGATGCGTAGCATTCGGTCGGACATCGTAAAAATTATGCCAACTGCTTCCTGTTGTATCAAGCATACAGTTGCGCTGCAGCTCGTTTCAAAATTAAATTAAAGGATTCTGTTACTTCAAATAAAGTCCGTGATCGTTATAAAAGTTGAGCTCCCAGTTCCAGGGCATTATAAAGTCCGTGCTGACTAGAGCGTTGCTGGAGGAAAAGTGTCGCTAAATATGAACATTCAGACTTCCAAATGTCCCACAATCCACTCGCAGTTGATCTTGGGACAATATCGAGTTCCAAAAATTGGCTGAGCGAAGTTGTTGCTCGGAAAGAAGATTCGTTCCCCGGCTTCATCGACAATTTTCTCTTTCTCGTTGAATAAGTAGCAATCGCAAACTGCGATCAGGCTTTGTTATTACTCGGCTTATTGCTTACGAAGCATTTGAAGAACAAAACTGGGGCCGCCACAACCAATCGCCTCGTCAGTCTTGAAGACAATCTTCACTTCTCTTTCAGCATAGACCTCAGACTTCCTCAAAAGTCGCGTTGTTGATTCGGATAGATCTTACGGATTCACAAAAATACCGTCGGCGAAAATTTGAAACAGATCCCCTTCGTCCATGAAGACTCCATAAAAGACAACACGCATGGAGCGATTCGCAGGCACTTCGAGGGTCCATTGACAATCTTGATTCGGCAAGTACATGTGCTGGCTATCGCCAGAGGTCGGCACGAGAGGCCGAAAGGCAAAATAGCCGCCTCGCTGCCAGTCGAGATCTTCATTCCTCAAAACGGTATAGTTGCAAGTGGGGGCCGCTTCTGAAACTCATTTGATTGAGGGGTGTTATGAAGCGCCGTTACCTGTTTGTTCGTATGGCATAATACGCAGAAAGAGAATGCAATTAGCGAAATTGCTGGATTCAAACGTAATGGTAAGGGGACTGTGGATGTTAGCTCCGTCAATATGCAAGCGCTGCGGTCCAGCAGAGAAACTGAAACGTTGAAATTCTATCCATTGACTTTCTTACTTGAGTTTATGAATGAAGGCACCGTTAAGTTGGAAGTCGAGCTGGTAAATCGCAGTACACGGCTCAGTATCCAAGGAAGAAATGGACGTTTCGACGCGTAGAGTTAGACCCGGATCAGTCCACAAAGTCCACGAGCACATATAATTGCTGCTACTGTAAACTTTCTTCGTGAAAGCCACATTCAGTGCTGTTTACCGAGTTGTTGTAAAAGCAGGGGCGACGATAGTGATCCCGTGATCAATCGGCAAATACCGTTCGGACTCGTCAAGCTCGAAACAATTTGGTCGAAAATCTACAAGAGCAAAGGCAAATGCAGCAAGGCGAAAAGGAACTATAAGAATGAAGCAGCAGATGAAATGCAGTCAAATAGTATGCATTTTGGTCGCTGTGGTTGACCCTGAGAAAGAAGCCTTCGTTGTCCGTTTGTTCCAGAAAATAGACTGAGCCACTACTAATGGGGTGATCCACTGTCTCAACTGTCTCCGAGTGATTGCTTGGATGTAATGAGAGGACACTTGGTATTGCACCTTCCACCATTATCGCGTCCAAATAGGCGTTTGGGGACTGAAAGCAATTTTTTCAAGAACTGCAACCTACATGGATCGTGATTAGGCACGCTGTTTGAGGATTCGTTAGCGGGTAGCCGGGACTGTAGATGTGGAGAAATGTGCCATTCAGGTTGAGGCTCTCCTCGCCATTACAGAAAACTTCTTCTTTTGCCGAAATTGCAACTAATAGAGGAAAAAGAACGACAAGGAATTCTCGGGACATGGTTAGACGCACAAACAACTGATTGTGGAAAGTCCTTGTCTCTTCCTCTGCTAGACGTCGGAAACACACGGAAAGCCGCTTTTAGTCAAGTAATCGCTTGTTTCCCCCCTCTCCACACGTTCACACAGTGTACAATAAATTGTTTCTTGATCGTTTTCGTCTAGAGACGAAAACTTTCTTTCCACGCGAATTGTGATTGATCAATTTGTTTGATGGTTTTACAATATAATCAACGACAGAACAAACATTGACTGAATTTATGCACGTGGATGTTTTGTTCTTCGCCTTGCTGAAGAGATCGCCGTCCTCGGCGGCCGCCGTCTACCCGCTTCGCGGCGCCTTCGTCGTTGTAGTCGCCACTGTGGAAGTCTTCTGCGTCGTCGACTCTTCGCTCGTTGTTGCCGCGGTCTCCTGGCCCACGACAGCTGGTTGCTTTCAGAAACTCCCTAGAAGGTCTGCCCTCGTGAGTGTCCGAGATGTTTCCTCAAAGGTTGCAGTGTCCTCAAAGTAATAAAACGCGAAAGTGCCGGCTATTAAGCGTCGAGAAAGATAAAAGCGTGTGTATTGTCATGTCGTACCCTGGGGTGCATGCTATCTTCTCTCCCCTTTCCAGTGTATGAGCCGGCTTGTTAATTTAGCTACTCCTCCCAATCGCCCCCGGCGCGAAGCGCCGGGGGAAGGTTCCTTTGGTCGGGCCCTTTAACTTCCCTTCAGATCTGAAAACTCTCAGATATCAAGGCCCATTAAACTTTTTGAGCCGCTCTAAAGCGCAAAGGCAATGCGACTTCCTCCTCTACCTGCCAGTTTCTGACTCTCAAAAAACGGTTACATGGGCCGCAAGAACGAGCCCCTTTTAGAGTTACAGAAAGATTGGCGTGGGTATGTTTATGTGTCACGCCTCTATCGAGATAAAAATGTTCAATACTTTTAGGAATGATTTGCAATCCCCATCTGATTGTCCTTGGCGTCTGCGCCGTTCTAGTCGTTTCTCAGTCGCCCACGACACCACCTAGCACCTCACACTTAGTAAGCTCACTTTTAAGGAATGAGAAGAAAGCCGACTCTTACCTTTCGGCTGCCTTTTTGAGACAAACTTTTTGAGACAACTGTTAGATATTGTATTGTAGCCTTCAACTCAATTCACTCAACCACGCTCTACATCACCACCGCTTCCGCACTATGTACGCTTCTTCGACAAATCCGTGACGGCATACATGAGGCTTGTAGGTACCAACGTGCAGCGGTTATATCAAATATACGTATTTGGACGTCGTGTTTCTCTTCGACTCGACGAGCAGGGCTAGCTTCGATGGCTTTATACAGGTCTAAAAATTGAAGAGAGACACAAGATTTGCTTGTACTCGAGTTTAGCAAGTGGCCTTCATCTCGGGTTACGTCTCCACGGAAAAGCGTTGGATTAAGCCCTAATCAGACACGAGTCGCCTTCATCAACGTTGAAGACGATGTACAGCTGTTTGTAGCTTAAAGAACGGTCTTTAGGTCACCGTCTTGGCAAACCTTTCATCTATTGACTTCGGCTCTCAGGCGGCGTCTGTCATTCGGGGCGCACAGTTTAAAAATGCAAGCAGTTATAATCTTGACGAGTTTGTCAGCTTCATTTCTACCGACTAAGTGGTTTAGAGCGCTAATTGCGGCTGGTGAACTTCTCCAAGCCAGCAGGCCCAATATCAAGAAAGCTGTGATTGTTTTGTCAACTTACGCATTCATGTGTGACACCAAGTAAGCAAGCGCTTCATGCTAATAGGAATGCACGCTCGCGAATATGGTATTTAGAAAGAAATCTCTGTTAAAAGGTGATCCCTGCAGTCAAGTACCGAAATTCCTTAGCAATGATTGGGCCATCATTGCCGTCGGTGTGAGGTGCATATTCTACGCGTTGCTGTGTTTCAGAAATTACCTTTTCTCTTCATAGATTGACGACATCACCGAACTATCCAAAGATTTCGCTTGGTTGGCCTTGCTACGAATTCCAAGACGACTACAACGATTGGCCGAACCTAGTTTCGAGTGCACTTACCGACAGCAAGTTTCCATTTTTGGAACAAGTATTTTAGTCAACTGCTATTGTCCACCAGGATTCACTCAATACAATTCTCCGTACGTCGTCTGCAGCAAAGAGAGTCAATGTGTTCGACTAGAGGTTTGCTCGAGTGCGTGTGTTTAAAAGCAGCCTCGTAGATGCTCGGTGCCACATACGAGTCTGCGCAATTTGTGTGCGACGTACAAGGCTACACGATGTCTACGATCTACAATCCGGGAAAGGAAGTATTTCTGAAAGGTGAGAATGTATTTTAGCACGATTCACAGACTATGTTCACTTTGCCAGACATTGCTCTGAAGTTGGGTACAGCGACCAACCAATTTCTACCTTTCTTTATCGGTCTGCGAAGAGCTGAAAACACGTCGCCATTCATTTGGGACAACGGCGAGCAGGCAAGAATGGGCTTTATCTGCAAACATTGAACGACACCCTTCAATCAAAACGATTTGAAGACAGCAATGAAGAAACCAAACTGCAAATAATTGCAATGTGTATATCTTTTCAGTTGCAAAGCAACGACTATTGCAATTGGCACGACAACAGTTCGATCTCTGCAACGGCGTATATTGATGAATGTCCAGTTCTCTGGGTGCCAAGTGAGTTTACGCGGGGATTCGGACGATGTGCGACTTGTTTCAGGCGGATTCCAGAGTGTTTGGGAAACGTACGGCTGCACCGTGCCGCTTCCGTTCTTCTGTGAAACGAAAGCATGTAAGAGATTGGAAGTCTTATTCATACGCTCAACAATGCAGGCGATTCTTGGAGCAATATTTGTGCGTGAGCCTTGTCGACTCGTCTTGCCCTTAAAAACATCAAATACATTTTTTTCTTGTAATCTTTTTACTTGACGTTAGCATAAACTTTAGCCGTTCAAAATGTAAAAACACTGAAACCGCAAAGTGTGTGGCTCGTTTTCCAACATTTTGAGTTCTGTTGCTTCCGACCTCTAGTGAACCGATTAAAAACAAAATCAACGTGATTTTAAAAAAATGAAATTCAGGTTTGTTTGTGAGTGTGACATAAAAAATAAATTCTTGAAGCTTTCCGTTATCGTTGAAAATGATTCTTAGAGCGGCTGATTCTTAGAGCGGTTGCCATGATTTTGCAGGCACAGGGAGAACTCCTCCGGCTCAAAGTTCTTTAACACGCACAGGTGCAACCGCTGCAAGCTTATTGAAAAAAGAGCGATTTTATGTACGCGGCATCGGTTGCATGGAAACGTAAATATTGTGAAGAGTGTCTTCAATGTTATGAAGTGGGCAAGGCGTCTCGTAGACGATGCGCAGCATTCGGTCGGACATCGTAAAAATTATGCCAACTGCTTCCTGTTGTATCAAGCATACAGTTGCGCTGCAGCTCGT
>JAQIXL010001033.1:0-21531 GCA_034700245.1 Poikilolaimus oxycercus
AGATCAAAATAGGGTAGGTCAAAATCGAGGTAGGTCAAAATTTGACCTACCCCCCCCCCCCCCGACGGGCGAGGGGTGCCGGACCCCCGTTTAAGTGCTGATTGCTTACCACAAAAGGCAAAGGCGAGGAAGACCAAAAGTGATTGGGCGTTCGGTTCGAGCATCCGAGATAGTCGAGGGAACTCCGGTGGTGGTGCCATAGCCCTGAAACGTGTGAACGGATAAAGTGGACATCATAAGTGAGTGTTGAAGTTGCAGCTGCCGTGGGACTAGTGCCGAAACATTTTAGACCAAGAAGATAAGTTATAGTTGAAACCATCAATTCAATGTATTTGAACACAAACACGATTCACGACCAGCTCAAACCCACACGAAAGTGGGCTGACAAGCGAAAACAACGCTTGTAAGCCTCCAAGGTTTGAAGAACCTTAAAAGCCTTGCGAATCGGGATTGTCAATGAGTGAATAAAAGTTTCTCAAGGGTCGCCGGATGCACGCACAGGACGGCGTCCTCCTCCTCCTCCTCCTCCTCCGTCTTCTTCTTCTTCAGAGGCTAGCCCGCCCCCGCCCACAGGAAGTCCACTAAGTGGTCCTCCTCTCCTTCAGCATTGCCGCCATCATTCCCAAGCGGGGGCATCGAAAGGATTTTCCGCCCGGTCAATTGTGAGGAGGAGTTCGGACGCCACGATGCCGTGCCCGGTTTTGCAAGAATAAACGGCAGTGACCTTCGATGGATGCCATTTTGTTCTGACAACAACTTTGCGCACTACATCATAGCCACAATCGCGTGCCAACCGCCAAATAAACATTGAAGTGAACCGCAACATACCGGGTTTTCTATCGACAAAAGCCAGCGCAAATGAACCCGTGAAATTGCCGTTTGCTTTGCGTTAGAAAAGTAAAGCTTCGAACTGACACTCAATGCTTGGGGCAGATTCAGCAGAAAAAAAAGAAGAATTCGACGCAGCATTGTATTGTACAGTACAAGACGAAACGCTTTATTGCTCCTCATCATCAAAAGCTTCATTCTCGTCGAGGGCTCGAAGAACGTTTCTTCGAAGTCGGGCACGTTGTTCTTTCAAGGTTTGGACACGAATTTCCAATTCGTGCCGATCCTCCATGTACGCACGAATTGTGGTCTGACATTCGACCGCGCGAGAATGCATTTCGTGAAGTTGTTCACGGCACGCTCTCACTGACTCCTTATATGAGCTTGTTCTCCTGGAGCAAGAATTTATAGTATTTTGAAAGAAGCCAAAGAAACTTACCGACTTAGTTCAGCAGCATGCGCTTCAGCTGCCTTTTGCAGATGCAAGGCTCGAGTGAGAGAATTCCTCAGCGCCAAAATAAGACTCTTTTGATGTTGAATGAATTGTTTGGCATAAACTGGACTGCGCTCATTTGAATCCGAGTTTGTCGATCTCTAAACGTTAAAAAAAACTGAAGAGAAATGAGAAACAAACCTGGAGAGAAGGACCGACGAGATTCTCTTCTCGCCGGCGTGATGGGCAACGAAAAGAGTTGCGCACTTGCAGCCACGACGACACATGTTCGGGTAAGCGAAGACAGTAGCCTCGAAGAAGCGCCCATTGTATGCATGATGCGTCGAAGCTAAAACCAGTATTGTCATTCAAGATAATAAAAAGGGAAATTTAGATCTAATCAAAGATCTTCAAAAATCTTTAGAAGTGTTGTCGGTTTGGTTATTCGATTCCCCAAACAGAACTTCGTCCTTTTTAAAGAAAATTTGTACACGAAAGATTCAAAGATGCCCTCAACTCCCATTGCTCCCATAAAAAATCTTTCCAATAAAGTTATTAGAGTTGCTTTACTTAAAAAATCAATCTCTCACCTGACAAGTTGTAGTTTGTCATTTTCATTTCCTGTGTCGGGGCGGACGACGGCGTCCGCCGTGAAATGCCAATTGCAGTTGTTCGCTAAATGGATCTCGCGCACGCTCGTCCAATTTATGCCCGTCGAGTGGAGGTGCTCCATGAACTCTCGATCGGGCCAATCTTAAACTACTTATATAAGTACTTATATTTTAATTCTTTATCCATTCTTGCTTTATTAAAAGTTTCTAGAAACATAATGAATAGCCAAATGAACTAACCAAATCGTTTCGTTCCATGAAGGCCAGCGGGGAAATGAATGTTGACGGTATGATCCACATTCTTCTCGAGGCAAACGCCTCGGTGGCAATTTGAATTCGACGCAAAACTAGGAAAGGCTACTAGGAGAAGAGCGAGAAGCCGCATGTCCTGGGTCGTCGCTGCTCCCAGAATGCGTCATTTCTAGGCGAAGTCGCGGACCGTTTTCTTTTGTGCCGGTGTGCCCTTTTATACTGACCTCTCTTGAAGCTTCCATGACCGCTGCGATTCTTTAATTTTTCTCCGCTTCAAAAAGCTTTCTAGAAAAATTAAAAACACACCTGTTGACATAAAGTTCTCACACCGACTCCGTTCAAAAACAACCCGTCATGCTGTTTATTGAGCACAACTTCTGATGCGGGTTCCCCATGCGGCCACCACGACGCTGTTATTCTCAAATCGCGATTGGGCCTCCTACACCTCGCGCTAGAAAAAAAACCGGCCTCACATTTTAAACTGGTCGCAAGTCGATTGCGCAGGGCGCGCGACCCTCACTATTGATCCCCTTCGTCTTTCTCTTTCAATAGAATTCGAACACAAAAACTTCTTGAATGGGCGCTTTTTAACACTTCCATTGAATCGATTGTCGCGTGTCTCATATTGATCCAAACGAAGGACGCTTATCTTTCCCGACCAAGGGGTTGTGCCGAGAGGAGACGGCTCTCGCCCTCGACCAATAAGAGGTTTGGCCGGCGGGTCTCCCGGGCCTGGCCCGGCCGCCGCCGCCGAGCGGCCGCCGCGTGCGAGAGGGCCCTGTGCAATCGATTGCCTAGCGCCGCTCGCTTTCGAAGGCTCCCTCGCCTCGCTCTGCCCTGCCCGCGCTCGTCGGCCCGCCGCCGGAAAATTCTTCTTCTTCGCCTTCGCCACAGCCCGCCCTCTCAGCCCACCCACCCGCGTAACCCGCGCGTCCCGCTCCGTTAAAGATTCAACTTTTTAGGCCTCGTGATATAAAAGCGCGCAATCAATATTTTATTATTATATTTTTCGATTTATATTGTTTCAGGGCGGGAAGATGCTGCCATACGAGAGTAGTTCAAGAGTCGAACTGTTAGTAAAGCCGAGCTTTGAGTCATTGCGGACAGTAACCTTGACACTATCGAACAAACCATTATTGGACTCAACTCATGCCCTCTTTCTCCTTCCCCTGGATCGACCAGATGATCCAGCAACGGCCTACTTCGTCTCTTTACCTCCTTCAACTCTAGTCGAAACCAGACAAATCCTAAAATGCCTTCATTCAATCAATACATCAAATGTTGAATTCTCTTCCTCATCATCATGCAATAATGTAAGCCTAAGCCTAAGGCGTGTAATGTTGTGTTTATAGAAGAACGCGTTCGTGCCTTCTTTCAATGATTCAATAGCGAGCGCCGAGCATGCAACTATTGATCGACGCAGCAGCCGAGCCGTCCCTCAAAACGGGGTCGCCCCATCGGCGCCGCCGTCTCAAACGCCGCTACCGGACGACGAGGTGCGAGCCAACCTTTGACCGATCCTTATCACACCCATATCATTGCAGATTACGGTAGAGCACGAGACAATTCGCACTTCCTCGGACGAACCCGACTTGAATGGACTACGCGAAGCGCTAAAAAAGACGGCCGAGCTCGCGAACGAATCGATGCGTGAGGCGAGGGCGGAACGCATTTTGATGAAACGTATCAAGCAAGAGCCGATCTTCGACGAATATGTTATAACTTCGCCGCTGAAGAACAAGCCACAGCAGCAACCAGTCCCGGAAGTCCCGTCAGCAGCAGCAGCAAAACCAACAACTGTTGTTTCGCGCGAAAATCAGCTTGACTCAAGGAGAAATCACGGCGGTTCAAATCATCTCGTTTCTTTGAAGTCTCAAAACTCCCAGGAACCGAGGATTATTCTATCAGGAGCTAGAATTGTTCCGAAAATCATTCAAGTACCGGTACCAAGGCTACAGACTCCGATTCTTCAAAATCATGTTACTCCAAGGATTCAAGCTAATGGTCCCGTCACGAAGCCACAAGAACCTCTGACCAATGGAGTAGCAAGAGAAGTTCCAGAACAAATCGCCATTCCAGCTTTGCAAGCAATTCCAGCTATTTATTCCCGTCAACGAAGCTATCGAATGAAACGAACAGTCGATCGTCTCGGAGGTCAAAGCGCCGATACTCCGCCGCCAACATCTCAAAGCCGTGAAGTCTCCGCTGCCCCAGCAAATATTGAAGATCGGCTGCCCAATATTGTTCTTCCACCTCCTCCTCCCCCTTCTGTTCCTCTGCCCGCACTCCAAGCTACACCGGCACGCTCTCCTCGACACGTCGCCACAGTCTCCGCTCCCACCACAACAGCAAAGATTGCAAGACGATCCGGCCGGAAAGTCGCTGTGGAGTCCGTCGAGCCGGCAATAACACAAGACGAGCTCGACTTACAAGTGGCGGAGGTCGTGCAGCGTATCAAGGACGCGACGCGAACCTGTCCGAAACTCCCGCCAAGACAAATCAAACGTCGACGACGCCTCATCTCGGCGAGTCCGTCACCGAAGAAGGCGAAGAGGTCGAGGGGAGGAGGACCGGCGGCGCCTCAAGTGACAGCTCAACCTGCATTGCAGTCGCTTCCGCCAGTTTCGGCACCAGCACCGCAGCCTGTGCCTGTGTCCTTACCAGCCGTGAATCTGCCCGCTGCGATTCAAATCCCGGCTGCTCTACCAGTGCCAAACTCTTCGCAACAAGTCATTCTGGTCCCCGTTCCGATTGCTGTTCAAAACGGAGTTTCACATTTGGCAAGAGATAACCTGAGGACGAGAAGGATGTCAACGCCGATTCGAGTGGATGTGGAAAGCCTGGATACTCCCGAGCCGGAATGCGACTTGTCACCCGAAAGTAAGTTTAAAACCTTATTTATTTTTTTAAAAGTTGTTATTTTTACAATAAAGATTCTAAAACTGCAATTTTCAGTGAATGTCGCTCAAGCGCCACGTCCATCACCGGTCGTCAACGGCAAGAAGGCGTCGCCGACGAGCAAGAAGCCCTTGGAGCAGTCGGGTCTTTCTGCTCTCCTCTCAGCCATCGAATACGTGACTAAGGGACAAGCAACCACCCCGAATGGTGAGTCGGCTTTATATTGATTTTCCTCTCTTCTCTCCCCTCTGAACGAGGGGGTGAACAACAAAAGACGCGGGCGTTTTCAGGCACAGCTGCTGGCTCTGCCTCGGGCGCTCGCCTGAACAATGCCACACCACAGCAACATTACTCACCGCTTTCCCTCGAAGACATCGATGCCGCATCTGCATCACGTGTCTCCAGCTATTCCATTGATTCACTTTTATCGCCAAATTCTGCGGCCAAATCGGTTTGAGAAGCCAAAATGTCTTGTTGTTGTTGAGTCTCTGTATTTTATGAAAAGTTCGTATTTTCCATGTTTCGTGTTTTTTTTCCTTGTGTCTTTCTCCTCATTTTGAGGATCTCCAGAAAACATGTTGCTCTTGTTTTTTTTTCCAAAACGATGTTTTTCCAAGTGCTCCAACTCTACTTTTATGGCAAGCTGCATAATGCCGGCACAAAAACAGGTCCGCCTTTCTTTTATGAAACACTTTCTTATGTGTCAAGACTGAAGCCAAATTTTGTTTTCCGTCTGTCTTCTCCCTTTTTAAACAACGTATGTATTGCTTTACCCCTGTGATCGGCACGAGATGCGGCAAGCTCATTAATGTAAAGAAGTTCTTGTCTATTTTATTCTTCGGTGTGTCAATCTGCTTGTTTTCTTCAATTATCCACATATTTTTTCTTCTTTTTCAGCCTCTAAATCGCCAAAAATCTCGATTTTTATCCGTTGTTTGTTAGCTTCGCCCCGAGTTGTATCAACGAATGCTTTATCCATGAAGACATACACACAAATATTGTGTCGATAAGCTACGACGACGAAGGAAAAAAAATGGAATGTCCGAACAATATCAATAGCTGAGAAATGAATCATGAACGAATGGAATTGAATGAATCGTTCTGGCATACGGTATCTACAGTAATACACGTGCGAGTGAACTTGCTTCCGTTCCGACGTCGTCGACAAATTGACAATGAAAGACTTGACAATAACGAAAGACTAAAAAAAACTTTGAAAGACACAAAATAAGCTAAATTATCGAGAATACAACGCTTTTTGAAAGAATATTTAAACTAAAGAAAGACTAGTGAAGCGAACACTTGAAGCATGTTTTCGCGATTGGCACCGATGCACATTGGAAGAATGAGATGCACTCAGTTGATTTCTTTACGATTTGTCAAGCACAATTAACACAAAATTTCTCCTTCAAATAAGGTTCACCTAAACGGCATCTTGTAGTTCTCGTGCGACTTCTTTGGCCACTTTATAGTGGACGAACGTCGACGGATGCCAGAGGTCGTGGTAGGCGTAGCTGTGAATCGACTTCGGTCTGCAACAATTCTCTCAGATCAAAGTTTGAAACGCATCCATACCGAGTTTCCTCTCGATGATGCGTGAAGGGTTCGCTTGAGTTCATCCTTGACATGGCACGAATGACCAGAGAATTCAAGTCAACCGACTAAAATTGCTCTTTTTCAAGAATTGAGTATGCTCTCACCAAGATCTTGACGCTTTTCGAAAGTGTGTGAACGCCAAGGTCCGGGTCGTAGAGAAGATGGACGAGTTGCTGCAAATGAAAACTTGGCTCCTTGCAGTTTCGGTTAGATTTTAAAAGTCAGCCCTCTTTCCTTGCATGATTATCTCACCTCGTCAAAACAAAAAAAACACACAATTTCCTGAAGTGACTTCGCAGTTGCGTGAACGTTGCATAAACTGTCTTTCTAGTGCGCACTGATAGCTTCGCAATCCGAGGGTTTACAAGTTTCCGTTTTATCAAAGAACGAAGAAAAGTCGCTGCCAAATTGCGCCCCAATGCTCGCGGTTTCACAAATGTTTTATAAAAAAGCTGCCCGACTTTCCACTGTTACCGCGATGACATGGGTGGTGTTTCAGAACCTTATTCGCTTCTCCAACAAGTGTCGATATTCGTTGTTGCAGTTCTTCACTCTGCTCGGCGGCTCGGATCCCTGGTGCGTTGCCTTGGTCGAGGAGATTCAACACGACAAGAGTGCCCGATTCCATCAACTAAGCCTTCTCTTCAACCAACAAAGCGATTCCAACCTCGATGATGTTCTCAATGGCTTTCCTTGTGTTCTGCAACACAACACTTGTCTCCTTCTCGCCGGTGAAGAAATCGATCGAGCCTCCTGATTGAAGGATCACCAAAGTGTCTAAAGAAGTCATCTCTATCAAGATTTGACTTGCCTTCAACGGGTGTTGGTGTGCTGGCCGCAAACTGATCGATTTGCCACAGGACCCCTGACCATTCCTAAAAAGATCATCCAACTTGAGAATGGAAAACACCTTGAAGTAAAAGTTGTCCATGCCACTCTTCGCTCCCGAGTAGGCATAGTTGAGAAACTGAACAGGTCAGCCTTCTTGACTTTCAATAAAACCTGCTCGCAGTTGAGCATTCGATTGAGGTATTCGGCCCAGATGGGACCATTGGAATTCCTCTCGAAGCCGTGAGAAGGTCCTTCAGCTTCAGCACCGTCATCACTCAGAGAGTCGCCGAAGACGACTAGACGTCGACAGATGAAATCTCGGGGCTGCGATATTGATTACATCGAAGGTTGCCCACAGACCTTATGAAGTCGGGCATCGACGAGGCTTGTGAAGATGAAGAGAAGAAGGAGTTCTGCTGGAAGCATTCGTCTTCGACCCAATGAGAAACTGAACATCTGAAAGACGCCTTTCGTTTATTGATACAACTGAACGCCCGTGTTCTAACGCTACCAATGAAACCGAGAAATCATTGGACAAGAGTTAACGCATTTTCGCCTGAAATGAATATCCACAAAATGACTGCAGAAGTGAATTACAACAATGCGCACTCAATCAACCCGACTAACACGATACTAATGATGAAGCATATGCATACTAACGTTGAACCCGACAAGTCGCCACCGCCCAATGCACAGAGATTGAATGAAAGACTCGAGGCCCTCGATCGCTTCAAATGAGAAGCGACCGGCGCCCGCGAACACGTGTAACAAGGCGCTTGAACAAGCGATCGACCCAGAAATCACAAAGGACGCCGCCCCCAAGGCTGCAAGAGCACGAACGGCGAGGCAAATCGAGAGGCACCCTGCCAGTCTCCCCCTCTCTTCCCCCTTTCTGCCAGCTGCAAACACACATTGGCCTCTAAACGAGTCAACACCGTAATCACTTCCTGTATTAGAGGAATTCGCGTCGGGACCCAATCAAAGAAGGTTTTGGAAATCGTAACGTTCAACAAGCTGAGAGGAATCTGAAGCGCGGTGGACTTTTTTCATGAAGGCGAGAAAATGAACAAAGAAAAGCAGGGCCGAGAAGGGGGAGAGGGACGAGGGGAGGGTCATCTCTCGGCGAGGGGCCCACCGTGCGGGCTCGCGTGGATCAGGTGCACAAACAGAGCTGTCGCCATGAGGGAGCGGGGGAGAGAAGAAGGGGAGAGACGATGACCAGTCACCCCCGGCCTGCTAGACACGCAGCTATGCATGTGAACTGAACAGTTGGACAGGCAACGCACGGCGACGAGAAGGAGGAGGAGAAGAAACAATACGAAACGTTGCGAAAGCGAGTAGAGATTGCGAAATTTGGCTTGTGAGCGTCAAAGAAATCTCAATTGAGGAAGAAAACTCGAGGAGCAATTTTGTCGGGTTTAGATGTCAGAAGAACATTCTTGTCATTTACATGTTTCATAGGCACAATGAATAATTTTGAAATTGTGCAAAGCAATATCTGCGGCTTTCATCAAGTTGCGTCAATCCAACAAATTTGTGAACTGCGACGAAAGTGGACTCGACTTGCGTGTTTCAATGGATTCCCTTTAGGTAAAATATGTTTGCTTTGCAGTATTCGTCGATTGAAAGTGCCTTTTTCGTTTCAGGCTTCCGCAGTAACCATTTCGCGGGGTTCTACTCGTTGTACTTGTGGTGGATTCGGCTTACTATGGTCACTCAAATCTCAAACCCGCGTTTGTATGTTTCATGAGGCGCACAAGTTGACAACGAGAAGAATTGTAACAATCTCCCGGTTTCACGCAGCTTCCTATGCACCCTCGAGTTCATCCAACGCTTCCGCCCCAGCACATCTTCAAAAGTCGCTCGTCTCCTCAATGGCATCATAGATTACATCACCAGCAACCGGACCCCCGTCTCTTCCCTTCCATCGATGAACCTGAGGTTTGTATCAAGAGCGGGTTCGAGTCGCTTTCTAGCTGACAGCTTGCAAGGCCGTCTTCCCGACTCCTCGGCAAAGAAAGTCGAAACCGCAAGGGGGAAATCGAGAAATGCCATCGCACCTCCTTTCGACGTGCGAAGAGCCCGATTCGAACACGTTTTTGGCAGCTTCTCGTCCCGCTTTGCCCCTTTTCCTGGCACAAGATTCCCAGCTGGAAGTCACTTGTTGTGCGCTATCAGCTTTCTCTCCAATATCTGCCTGAAACGCATCTCTGCCGGGTTCCTTCAGAGGCAGAGGACGATGTCGCTGCTGCCCATCTTCACGGCCGCCATCATGGCTGTCGCCTCAGCTTGTGAGTCCTCTCAATCATTTTGTTCTTCAATGGTCATTTGACGTCATCAACCTGACATTTGACGGTTTCACGGTGTACGTCAAACAAGGGCAATGTTTTAGTTGCATTATGTCGTCGGTCTCCACTACAATAATTTGAAACTTTTCAGCGTGGTTCGGAACACCAGCGGACACCGGTGGATACTGCTGCGGCACTAGAATGTAAGCCATTATTCTCGACTTTGAACCCGCTTCCTCTCACGCGACTTCCATCTGATGCCATCACGCCTCCCCCCGCTCTTCCGTGCAAGCGAGCTATTCCCGGCCGTCGCCTGACTCAAGGTCGACGGGGCACCTGCCGAAACGAGCGTCCGCGAAAAACCGTGAAACTCAGTGATCATCGTTCACGAACGAAGTCTCTTCCTTCTGATTAGAAAACGAAGATTTGGAAGCAGCGACGCTTTTCTTTGCCTTTTCAGAGCCAGAAAAAGGAGATGCATATTTTTCAAGCGATTGACGGTTTCAGGTGGAAAATATGCCTTATAGTAACAATTTGAGTCACTATGTGCATGCCATGGACGTTCAGTGAATAACGATCAATTTCAGATACAGCGGCAATGAAGCTTCATACGGCAGCGGCGGCGGTGGCTACTACGGCAGTTCCTACGGCGGCTCTTACGGCTCATCTTATGGAAGCTCTTACGGCAGTTCATACGGAGGCTCCTATGCGCCTTCCTCATCCGACAGCTATGTCACACCATTTTCATCCCTTGGTGGCGGCGGCGGCGGACGTCCCCCGGGCCTAGGCTCCGAGACGCCTTACGCGCGGCCCCTCAAGGGTTTCGTCCCCGATCCACAGGCCGGCGTCGGACGTGGTGGTGCCGGCGACCTAGAATCGGGATCCCTCTACGGTAATTCAAGATACGGTGGAAGTGGATGCTGCGGTGGTGGTGGAGGAGGCGGCGGTGGAGGCCGAGGAGAAGGAGGGTTTGACAGCGGTGAAACCGGCAGAGGAAGAACAAAGACGATCGACGATCTCGAATCAGACCTCGAAGACTTGCCCGACGAGCCTAAAACCGTGCCAAGCAAGACCTCCAAGGTGGATGAAGATGTCGATACCGACAGCGAGGGCTTTGTCCCGATCAAGGAGACCACGAAATCCTCAACGAGCTCAAAATCAGGAAGCAAGACCGTGGACTGGGAGGACGAGGACTTGTGGGAGAACACGAAAGCCGAGGGTGGCACGGGCAAGACCTCACCTTTCGGCTCGTCATCGGGCAGCTCCTCGTTGTCAGATTTGGAGTCGACCAGTTCGGGATCGAGATACGGCGGCACAAGCTCGGGCACTTCACCTTATGGAAGCACCGGCACATCACCTTACGGCAGCACGGGAACCTCGCCATATGGCAACTCCGGAAACAGCGGTGGAATCGGCATCGGCTCAGGAGTCGGAGTGGGAACCCCAATCGGACCCATCGGAGTCAACACGGGCCTGGGCATTGGAGTGCCCGGCCTCGGTGGCGGCGGAGGAGGCGGTGGCCTAGTGCCTGGTCTGGGCAACGGCGGTCTCGTGGGCGTGAGCTCTGGCCTCGGCATCGGCATCCCCGGCGTCGGTCCCATTGGCGTGTCTTCAGGTCTCGGAATTGGAAAATGACCGGGTTTCTGCTTTGTATCTCACTTTGTAATCGCATCTCTTTGTCTTTCATCCTTCATCGTTCATTGAGCGGAGTAAAGATGGATTTCGTCATTTGGGCAGAGGAGAGAGGGAGAGAAGGGATGAGACAGTGCCTTGACAGGTGAATGAATGATTGCTCGGCTGGTGCGAATTGATGTCGCGTCTTGTGGGCCCACGGCCGCCTCCTCATCCCATCGAGACTTTGCCCTCTTCGTGAACAATCTGATCATTGATATTGTATGCCGCGATCGATGCCGGCTTCGAGGTCTATAAAGTTCGTTCGACACTTTTTCTATTGAAAAAAAAATGGATCGGCGTAAAAGTCGGTAGGAACCCTTTCTTCTTTGTCCGGAGCCGTTCTCCTTTTCCAGCGTTCAACCCCATCACGACCTCCTCCTCGAAACAATGAAAAGGCCGTTGCTGCAGGCAAGGGGGTCTCAATCTTCGACTTGTTTCTTCTAGTCAATGGTCACATGTTCAAACGGTCCCTGACCGTTTCTGACCACTCTAGTCTGCCTTCTTGAAGAACAACTTCCCCCTCGTCACTTTTGCCTACGCCTGATCATTTTCGAAAAGTGTTGTTCTCGCAAATCAGTCGCATTAGTTACACACTCTTGCTGACGTTTCGTACAACGTTCAGGTTTTGCCGTCATTTCCTGTGGTTCCATTTTCGGCAACTGTTGTTCTGCAAATGAGACCACGTTAGTCTCGCACCCTTGCTGGTGTGTTTTGTACGAGACAACCTCGAGGTCGCCAAGAAGACACTTGCTGCTGCTCGTGGGGCACTTTCGCCTTTCGCCTCTCAGTTGCCAGACCGGTCGATGCAACGGTTGATGAACTCTTGACGCACTCTTTCCCGTCCTTCCGCCTCTTCGACCATTACAGCCTTCACGATCTTCGATCGTTTGCTTAATGAAGGGCTTCCTGCAACTCGCACTGTCGCAGTTTTGCAGCCTCCTCGGTTTTCTCTAAGCCTAACATAAGCAAGGTGCTCCACTACAGCAACCGCGTTGCTTTTTTGATTTCACCGCTTCTTGCAACTTGTTCTTTCGATGACAGAAAGAAGGCGCCTCTGGTTCGAGTTTGTAATGGTTCAAAGGAGCCATGGTGCACGGGACCATCACCCCCCGCCGCGTGGCGTGTTCCCGCGAATTTTGCTCCGTTGATCTCCTGTGAGCACAACGAAACATTTGCTCCCTTCGGAGACAAAGACAACGACGTTCAGCGGCCAGAATGGGCGCAAAGGTCGCAAGAGAAGAAGACGATCGCGTCTTTTGGACGTGGGTGGGACGAGCCTGGGTAGAACGAGCGAGATGATCTGAATGGATTTCGAAGCAGGCACATTGTTGTCTTGACTTCCTATTCCCCATAGTCTCTAGAAGTCAGGATAAAACTGGAAAATTAGGAGGCAGACAGAGCGCTATAAAGGGGTCATTCTTCTCCGTCTCTCCCTTCTCGACGTTCAAAGTTCGTCTACCAGTGATCAGGGTCATTTATCTTGTCCGCTCGCAAATCCTAGCAGGAAGGAAGGCAGTAGCCAAAGGTAGTAAAGAGAATGAAACTGTGGGATGCATGAGGAAGGAAAAAGGCGTTTTCTGTCCAGGAGAGAGCCTGTCCACCTCGGCCCCCGCGCACTTTGCCGCCGTCACGCGCCGCACGTTCTCAAGAGGACGAGCATCTTTCCATCCCACGCGCCATCCATCGCGCGGAAGCTGACCGCTTTCCTTTTTTTCTTCTAAGAGAAAAAGGTTTATCTGGTCCTTGTTCTCCGGAAGAAGAAAGAGAAGAAGACGAGCGTGACTTGGTCGACCCGAAATCCGAGTTACCGTACTTCCGCACGAAATCGTGCATTGAAAGACAACCCGACTAGTTCGGGGTGTCTTAAAGAAGTCGATAACAGCCGCGAAAAGAGATCTCACAGCAGGGAGCGTGCGGAACGTCTCACTATGGCTATGTCTAACGGTGTTCTTGAAAAACGACCTTCGCCTGCGACGACGACGAGCGTCGTGGAAGAAGGTGAAAATGGGTCATAGTGGCTATCACCTTTCACTCATGGCTGCCCAAGTCTGTAGTTTGCCTTATAGTTCAACATCAAGGAACAATTAGTTCCTCCTCCGCCTGGCTCCCGTTCGAGATGTGGGTCGAGCTCGCCGGCGAGGGGAGGCTTCTCAGCGACCGACTGGAGCGGTAGGGGGGGGGGGGTCGTCGACTGATCATCGACGAAGTCCGTGAAGCCCCCGAGGGGGCGCCCCTTCTTTTCCCTTTCCGTCGAAGCGCGCTCGTCGTCGCCGGGCCGGCCGCCTTCTCCGCGTCTCCCTTGCGCGCTGTCTTCCCCCCTTATCCATGTCTTTTGTTGTTGCGCGAGTCGCCCGCGTCGACCCCCCACCCGACTCGGGTCTCTCTCTCTCCCTGTTCACCTTCGCTTTCATCGCGTGAGAACCTACGCGTTCAGTAGCGTCATCGAAGAGCTTCCTTAATAGTCACTCAGAATAAAACGTTTCAGAATGCTTTCAAGGCGATGGTTGGCGGCCCTGATCGCGTCCGTTGCGCTCTTCAAAGTCCTTGAGGCATGTGCGCCAACGACAGTTGTCGTTACGACCACAACCACTCGTAGGTTTCATGTCGTGCACATTCTTTGGCATAACTTCTTGATGCAGTTTGCCTTTTCCCCGCTTGATAGTTTTACAAAAGTCGAATCAGCTCTCTAGATGTTTACCGTAAATCGAGTTATGATCGAGTTTCAGCTTGCTGTCCTGTCCTTACCCAAGCGCTACTACCTCGACGAGCTGCTTCACCAACCACGGTGCGTTTCATTCTAAAAAAAACCACCTCTTCATTCAGAGTTTCGAAGAATGCTCGGTATTAGAGCGAATTTCATCCACTTGCCGACCCGTGAGCTACGTTTCTTGTACGCCGGCGCCTCAAACAAATGTACGTCTTTCCTTTTCAACACTTCAAATCAACATTTACAGCCCTCAACAACGGTAATTCAGTTTTTCGACTCGAATGGAAATATTATCACCACTGTCACCGGTGATGCCACTGGCGCTTTCGCTACTGTAAGTCGTCGGACAACTCCGTTGCAGTTATGTTTCAGTTAACATGCACGGCAGGCAATTGGCAAATCGCCGGTACCGGTGGCACCTTGACCACAGTTTCAACTGTCGCATGTGCTCAGAGTGGCTCCGTCGGCACGGATCTTGGTCTCAATCCAGGCAAATAGTGTCCCTGAGGGGGAAAAGTGATTTTTGAAACGTAGCCGAGCCGGTTTTCTTCTTTTTTTCCATGCCTTCTCACGTCTTTCAATTGAGAATCCTGATGATCTGCAATTCATGTGCAATAACATAACGACCGAAAGCAATTTCATGCAATAAATGTAATTTCACGCATTCACACTCGAGTTGAAGTGACGATCAAAGGATGATGTCCAAGGCTCAACGGATCAGGGGCGGTCTTGAGGCCCCCCCCCCCCCCCACCCACGAGAGCCTGACTAAGACAAAGAGAATGAGAAGGAGAAGTCAGAAAAGGTGAAATCTCTCCCCACCCCTATCGAGGAGGCTCTCCGGCGACCGACGTCGACTATCCCTTTTCCTCTCCTTTCTCTTTTCGCGAGAGCCGACGACGGCGACGTCGCCCGAGAGGTTGCATCCACGTCTTCTCTCCGTCTCTTCTTCTTCTTCTTCCTCTGGGATTTACGACTTCAGCACTTCATCACGTGCGGCAAATTTCACGCCGATTGTCCATAGGATTGTCGGATTTGTCGTCGATCGTTGAACCCCGCCGTCGTCGCGGGATTCCTCTTTCAAGTCTCGCGAAGCCTTTTTCTGACGCCTTTTTAGGGGTTCAAAGGCGAGACACCAGATGAGCCGTCTTCAATTGCATTCCTGTCTGCGTGTGATCGCGACGTTGAGCATGGCCTTCGCTTGCCAGCCGACAATCAGCCCAACAACCGCCACGCGTAAGTCTGTTTGTTGCTGAAGAGAAAGCGAAGTGGAGTTTAGTTTGCTGCGCGGTACTAACACCAGGAAATACACCACGACGGACGGCCGTCCCAGCCACAGTGAGTTCGCTGTTCTATTTGTTGCACTAGTGCCACATTTGAAATGGGCATCAGTGCCCGCCGCATGATGCGCATTGTTCAAACTCAGAGATAAATGCAAAAATAGCTGCATGATAGTTTCAACAAATCCTTCTTGGCACTTACAATTTGAGCTCTTTCAGACGTGGGAGCAGTGTTCTGTCCTCGAAAGAATCTCGTCTGGTTGCCCGACTATCTCATACATCTCTTGTACTCCCGCACCAGAAACCAATGTAAGCAGTTGGCTTTTTTACTTCGTGCGCCTCTCTACATGCTTCATGGCAAATGGAAAATCTTACGATTCAGCCCACTGCCACTATAATTCAACTATTCAACGGCGGCACCGTCGTGGCGACGGAGACTGGTGGCGCGGACGGCTCTTTTGCGACGGTGAGTTGGGTGACTCGATGCTTGTACCAGATGGTGCCAGGTCTATTGTCGAGCTGGTGTTTGGAGCACGTCCTCGACAAGCACGATTACATTTGATGGCGTCTCTTGCGCGCAGTCTGGATCAGTGGGCACGGATCGCGGTTCAAATCCTGGTTGAGGGAGGCCGATGAGAGACTTTTGAACTTTCACTAATAAGAAAGAATAACAAGGCTGATGACCGTTTCATTTGCAAATAATGATGGCTTGGACATGGCCAGGCAATCATGGTCGGTTTCTTACCTAAATGAAGAAAATTCTCAAACGAATTATTAGAAAAATAAGCTTAAATTCTACACGTCCTCTAGTAGCCAGCAATGATAACAAGGCTGATGACCGTTTCAATAACAACTTATCACGACTTGAAAGTGAACGAGGCAATATGAGCTAGGAATACGAGCATAGTGCAAGGTTCATTGAGAAGCGAGAAAAGAGTGTGGCAATGATTGTCTGACACTAGTGGGGTTGGTTGATGAGACCGTGTGACTTCGGTCTTCTTCTTCTCTTGCCTTCTTCTTCTTCTTCGGCGTCTTCGCCTAATACAACACGAGACGACGCCCTCCCTTCAAGATTGCCATCGCTCCACGAGTTTCACGCTGATCAATGGCGTCTTCTGTGACGCCGTTAGCTGTCTTTCTTCTACTTGCCTTCGTTGAACTTCTCAGCTTCTCAGGTTGGTTTAACCCTTTATGCGTGATGAAAGGAAAAAAGTTCAGATGCCGAAAACCTTGACGGTATCATCGATTTGTGCAGTCGCGAACCCCATCTCAGCATGTGTGTGAATCGAAGTGAGACATTGCTTTGTTGAAACGTATATTGTCGTGTTTAGGAAGACAATTTGCAGCGAGGGATTATGATGGGCAGTCGTCATCAAGAAGATTGCAACAATATGAACGAGTGCGGTTTTCCTTCTCATTGCAAGACAAATTGCTCAATTCTTATGAAATCTCCTTGAAACAGCCAAAAACCAACTTGCTTTCAGGATGATCCATACAGTTCAAGACGACCAAGGTATTCCCGACTTCTTGAATGTTCCAATTGAGTCCTATTGATAGTGATGACGACGGTGGTCTTCAACCGATAGGTCGAGGACGTTATGGCCCAGCTCGATATTCGAATGGACCCAGCGACCCTTATGCCAACTACTACCGCAAGGGCTACTACTATCCGTATCCGCAACGATCTTATTATCCCAGGTGATTTACGGTTTTGACGTTTCTTGAAATGCCCGGCACCGTTCAACCTTCAATATTTCCGGTGTGATTTTCTTTCACTTTGCAGTCAGCGCACTGGCGCAGCGCGGACGTATCCCTTCGGCTCTATCTATCACCTCTACCCGGGTCTCTATCCAAAGAACGAGCGGTTAGCTTCAAATTCTCAATGAAGTATACCAATTTTAGTTACTGCCCCGACATGCGTGGAATGTTCGCATGGACTTGTCAGCCTAGCAAGCCGCTTCGTCTCGATCTCGTCGAGTTCTGCAAGGCTTGTTTCTTCTTGTCTTCTCATTGTTCAGGACTATTCCTCCCTCTGCAAAGTGCCCAACTATCACCGATTGCCCGGTCCTCGAATGGGTCCAAATGGCGGGAACTCAGCCACTGGGCACGTCAATGTAGGATACAACTTCGGTTTTGGAATCGGAGTCGTGCCGGGACTGGAGGCGAGTGAAATCTTTGTAGATCAAGGTTTCAGGTCAATGCCGGTTGGGGTGTGGACGTCGGGCCGATTCCTGGCATGGGCGACAGTGTTGGTGTTGGGCTTTGTGAGTTTCCTTCTCTTACAAGTGACGTCATTCTAGCAACGGACCTCGGTCTGCTTGGTTCCAAAACGCCGGAGGCGTATCGTCGTGGCATGGACGACCCGAATCAGAAGGGCGGCGGCATCGTCGGTGTCAGCGGCGGTGTGGGAGTGAATCCCGGTGGAGGAGTGGGACCAATTGGCGTCAATGGAGGTGTTGGAGTCGGAAAATAAGTTGTTTGTTGTTTACAACATGTTTACTTTCATCATTAATAAGCGTAAAACATCTTAATAAACAGTTCAAACTCTTGCTGACGACACGAAAAGTGTGCCTTTGGGTGGTTGGAGAGAAAGACGCGGTGTGTTTTATTGCTTGTGCGGATGTGCGAGGCAGAGACGGCGACGAAGGCGCTCAGCTGGCCCGATGCCTCCCGCTGACTATCGATTGACACGCGCCATCACACAGAAAGAGCAGACCCCTTCTCACCGCGCGTCGCTGTCTTTTCTCTCTCCTCCTCAAGCAAGTTCCTCATGTCTCAAGTTGCCTTCATCGCACTTCTTTTGCAACGATATCCCCAAAGCAACACTCACCGCTTGTCATAGTGAATGGGTTTGTTTGATCTTCTTTCATGTTGAAATTGATCTAGAATGCTGCTCCGTGGAAGATTTCCTAAACGATTATGTTGAAACGGACGACTTTCGTGAAAACTACGAATACGAGGAAGACCTGGGACGAGGCCGTTTCAGCTCGGTCATTTTATGCAGGTGAGATTCACAAACTAATCGTAGTGACATCGATGGCTGTTGCTTTAGCAAGAGAATCCCGGGTCATTCGAGTGAACCTCGTGCTGTGAAATGCCTTTATGTCGACGACGTTGACGAAGCGGTTCGTCTGCTAGTTCGGTATCGACTCGATCATGACAATCTGCTGAAAACATATCACTGGCGACGATTTGGCTACGATTTGAAGGTTTGTTGCCAGCCAATAGCTTTGAACACTGTTTTCCAGCGCAATAAAGACTTCTTATTTTTGGAAATGGAAAATTGCCCCGGAGGCTCTTTAGCTGATCGAATAGAGGACAACTTATTATCGTCCACTCTCAATTGGCGGATTTTCTTGGGTGTTCTACGCGGTCTCAAATGTTTGCATGAACACGGCTTTGTCCATGGAAACCTTAAGCCAGTGAGTTTCTTCAACTTTGCTTGCAAACTTGTCCAATTTTAGAGCAACATCTTGGTTACGACGAATTTCACTGTGAAAATCGCCGATTTTGAACTCTCGCAAAGGCAACAGTTGAGCATTTTGCAAAGAAATGTTATTTACACGGCTCCAGAAATGCCCGAAGTCATTGCCAACAAGGCAGACATGTTCAGGTATTAACGATTTATTTAGAGCCATTGTAGTGCTGGCATGATATTTTATTCGTTGTATAGCACAATTTCGAGAAATCAGAGGAGTACCTTGGAGTTCCGACACAGTCGAACTTTCTCCGTTGGGTTTTGCGATGACGAATTGATGGAAGTTCGGAAATTTCTCCAAAGATTTATCCTTCAACTGGTGCACGAAGAGCCAATGGAACGACCAAGTTCGGAAGAGATCCTCAACAGAATTGCAATTTCGAATGATTGTCCAGTGGTTTAATCGATGTTCTCAGGAAATTTTGCCTCTAATAAAGATGTATCCTTCTGTTGACATTGAACTTACACTTTCGTCATTGACGAAATGTTTATCGAAATTGTTTTGGAGAGAATTACTAAGTCTTGTAACTCTGTCAAGGAGGCTAAATCCTTCAACCGAGAGACATCATGAGTAGCAGGTCTTGGAGTACGGCCGGCTATGGAAGTGAGCAACATGGCCTTTTTGAGGGCTGCAAACTTTTTTCAGGCGACGATTCTGTTGCAAACGTTGTGGATGACTACTGTCAGAGTGAAAATTTCCGCGAACGCTTCGAAGTGGTTGAAACCTTGGGAAGTGGTGCGTATGGCCAAGTCATTCTTTGCAGGTTTTTCGTTATTGGCGAACTAAGACTTTTTTCAGGAGGTTAAGTCCAAAAACCGACAGCGAAGGAAATAGAGAGGAATGCGCGCTAAAATTCGTGAAAGCCGACCACGAAGTAGCCACTAAAGAAGCAACAATCTTGTCTAAACTACGACACGAGAACATCGTCCAGATCTACGATTGGTGGATTGAGGATCGTTTCCTCATTCTAGAGCTCGAATATTGCAAATTGGGATCTCTGGCTGAGCGGATCAAAACAAAAACGCTAACAACCGAAGACTGCTGGAAATATGCTATCGATATTCTCAAAGGACTTGCATATTTACACAGCGAGAGCTGCATTCATCGTGACTTGAAGCCGGTAAATGCAATGGTAATTGAAGAACTTTTCAGGGAAACATTCTGATAACGACGAACTCCAACGGAAGTGACGCTAAAACCATCGCAAAGATCGCAGACTTTGGCTCAATTTCTGAGAAGTCGTTGTGTGAGGACACAGCGAGTCGAACACGAGGAGTGGGTACGGAGCTGTACATGGCACCCGAAGGCAACTTTCATTATGGTCTCAAGTTCGATATGTACAGGTTGATCTATCTTATTTTGCACGAACAAACCTTTGCAGTTTCGGTCTCGTGCTGTACGAAATCTTCGCATCAACGTCAACAAATCAAAAATCTACTAAATTGTTTCGCAATTCGCGAGTGTTTTCCGACGACTTCGGAGCATCATTTTTGGACAAGGAGCGCGGCAAAATTGATGACGTTATCATGCGACTGACGACTGAATTGCCTGACGGTCGACCTCATGCCGGCCAGCTTCTCCATGAGCTTCACGCATTTGTGAGTCTATTAATACAATTTTAGTACTTTTCTATAAGCAGCTTTCAAACGAGGACGAATCAACAGACGACGAAGAGCAGGAGCCCGTGGTTGAAGAGTTAGAAGGCTGGAAAGACACGGCTCTACGTTGGGTACAAACGCCATTTGCCGTTCTTGGCAGTCTTTCGAAGACGCATGTGGCAAACGCTTCAAACCAGGACATTTACGCGTATGTCTTCATGGACGCCACACAACTGAAAAATTATGCCAAGAAGCCGAAAGGTGCTCATTTCTCTTATTTAGCAGTGCGTATTCAGTTGAAATTGGCGTCTTGAAGCCTCCTGAAGAGTTTGTACGCATTCCAAGTGGAAAAGTTCGAGGCTTTTCACCACCAGAGAGCACGCATAGGGCGGGTAACTTGAAAAACGTCTATATTCGTTGCTGCATGGTGCGTGGAGGTGATCTTGAAGTCATCGATTTCTGAAAAAATCCTGTTGCAGAGGGCTTGCACTGGTTCGAACGAAAGTTGACCGTGGAAGAGAATCGTTCAGTTGTGGTGACGCGAGACTTCGTTGTGAAGCGAGTGCAGATGAGCTCTTTATGGATCGACACTGATGGAAATAATCACGAACCGCGCTAAAATGAATGAAAACGAATCTCATCTGGCAAATTGTCAACAGAGAGTTTGTCTTGACTGTCCGTGCTATAAATATTCAATTTCTTGATGAACTTATGTGATACGAGTCGCTATTATCTTACAATATAAATAATGTGAGACTAGCCAGAGTGCACAAAAACATTCCACTAGTTTACTCATGTAGTTCATAGATTGAATAAATTTCTTTTCACAAAAGTTTTATGGTGTCGTTTAACGTGCGTCTAGTCGCAAACAACACGAAGACTATTTGCCTTTTCTTCCAAATTCAAGACCTTCTGTAGGAGCCACAGTTATAGACTTGTTAAGACACACTTTCCGAGAAAATCGACTTTTTTCGCTTTTTTTAGGAACAGGCCCTTTTGTGTTCTATTTGATGAGCAACACCGGGACCATCACATACCATTCTGTAGCCCGCGATGCG
>JAQIXL010001034.1:0-21520 GCA_034700245.1 Poikilolaimus oxycercus
CGCCCTCCTTCATTTTTCCTCTCAATTCACGGTGAGCAGTCGAGGGCGACCGACACAAGACCCTCCTTCTCCCTCTCCCCCTAAAGAAAGAAAAGGACGGGGAATCTCCCGGAACGACGTAATCGAGGCGCTTCACGTGCGTGTTCCAGAGAGAGAATGCTTACTCCTCTTCTCCTCTCCGGGTCTTGAAACGAAATTCTCCAAGGCTCATTACAAGCTGACATTCGAGACCAAGGATGAGAGGTTCTCGGAAGCAAAAGAGTTGAGAAACGACACTTCCCCTCCTCGGTTCGAGTCATAAAATTAGACACTTGACATTCTCGAATGAGAAGGGGAAAGATGTTGACGAAAGCATGTTCTCGTATGTTTCATGTTCATGAAAGTCTTGTTGGAAATCTTGCAAGAGTCTTGGCCAAGCTTTTATTGCCAAGCAGCATTCAAGAGAAGGTCTTCAAATATTGGAAAGCACACGGCCAATTGGCACGAGAAGGCATTCTAGTCACATCTTTTGCTCTTCGAGTCTCCTTCTCGTCGACGTCTCAGACGGAAGGTTTTGTGCTTCGCAAGACTCGCTCGTCATTTTAATCCTTTCAATTAGATTTAAAGGCTTTCGTAGAAACACGAACACTGGGAAAGAAGAAGGAGAATCTTTGGTTCAAACCTAAACTGCAGACAGACAAAAGTGTATAAAGTCAAGTGACAAAGTATATGAGAGATTAGACAATCGAGATCTTAGTTCATGGCCATAATGGAGCGGTAGAGTCGTTCGGCCACCTCGAACCATGTAATTCCGTCGGGTTTAGACGGTGTGAGAAGGTCGCGAAGACGTCGCAGAGCAAGAACTGAGCCCCGAGCCGATACCGTCACGTGCACTAAAAATAATCTTTTCTCTCTTTTGAACATGAATTCTACTGGTTGGAGGCCCTGGTGGAATCCATTTCTCCTTGTCGATTCGGCCGCCGATTTTTACCATTCTCTCCCTAAAATATCCGCTTTTTGAGGAAGAACAAACTGCAGCATGGGTCTCCATTCTCGAATCTTCCTCAGGGCGATTTCGGCTACTCCTGACACTTCTCGCAACTTTTCACCAAAAACGATGAGATTCTCATTCAGTGGGATTTCGATGAGGAAAGCAGGCGGCTCGGTGTGAAGCTCAGAGGAAATTATAACTTGGTCGTCGCTGAGGGGAATGCATTCGATACGAGACGTAAGCAGGATGGAATAATAGGCCTCAACGCCTCTCTGAAGAACCGGGTAATTTAAAGTTCCAAAACCGAACTTCGTTCAAGACAAGAAGGAGATTCTTCGGAGAAGAAATGGGCAGACCAAGAACTGAAGGCCATTTTGGAAGTCCGAAGAGTGAGAAGTCGATAGATTTCAAATTGCTGGAGAACCACATGTGGAAGTTTGTATTTTACCGAAATTGCCGAGATGCGAGAAATTGAAGGAAGTCGAGGGAAAGATGCGATTGTGACAGCCTCGTCTGCTTGATGGGTTCAGACAACTAAAATTAATGGTTGCAAAAGTGTTTCAAAACCTTGGAGATGTGAGGTAGCATGACTGCGCCGTTCTTCTTCCACACTCCAAGCGCAAAGAGTATGAGAAGATGCGGAAAGATCCATGGAGGAATTTCCTTTGCAACTCTGCTTGCCCATGAAGTGACTACAAACGCGACTTGTGCAAGACCTGAACCTCGTTGAAAATAAATCTGGAATAAAAAAATCACCCGGATTGCGTTCCAGATATTCATCGAGGATTTTGTAGTCCAACTTCCACAATCTAGTCGTGTGAAGGAATTGTGTCACATTTTCATTGCAGAAGGTTTGAATCCGAGAATCCAATTTCTAAGAAGAAGAAGAATTGCAACAAAAATAATTCCTTACCTCAAATATAGCTTCGTCTTTAGGCAGCGAGCGCTTTTTGTCTAGAGCACGTTGCTTGATTGCATCGACAAGGTCAAAGAAGATCCAAGGAAGACCGAGGAAAGCGTTGTCGTCTTTCTGTGCTTCTTCTACAGCACAAACAGAAGGTTTTTTTTACAGCAAAGCAGACCATAGGCGACCTTGTAGCAGGCGCTGGCCTTTTGAAGCATCTCTTCTGTCGGTTCCTTGATTAATGGCTGCTTGTCCTTCCTTGCATTCCGAACGACTTTCTTTCGACACGCTTCGAGGCCATCGAATTCCTGAAACGGAATGTCTCGCGAAGCAAAACATACAGCGTAGAAACTGCTGGAAGTCTGAGCAAACACGATATTCACTCGATCTTGAACAGCCTGAAATAATAGCCCATCAAAAACATCAGCAGAAAAAAGAACCCTGGACGTATTGAAGAAGGAGCCGTCATCTGCCTCGTTGATTCTTTGCCGTGAAGTGATCTTCTCGAATGAACCAGAGAGCACTTCAGCCTCTGTTCCTATTCCCATACTGTCCATCACATTCTGCAAGTAATTCGTTTTACACTAATAGGGTTGGAGTGCTCTGAAGTACCTTCAGAGCAATTTTATATTCCAGATGCAATCGTCTTGCTTGCTCCTCATACTTTTCCCAACCAGGAAGCACCAGATCAGAATCGACAACTATATCCGAGCGTCCAACAGCACTGCACAACGTGTCAACAAGTCCACGAATTGTACACGCTTCTCTGAAGAATATTAACAATCAGAGTTTCATGCCTGTAGACGACTCCGGTCAAGCGATCAGTGCGATAAGACAATTCGAAAGGTTTGTCGAAGAAATCTGGTTTATAAAAGCTTCTCTCAGGTGGTAGAATGTCTCCATTCAACTCCACTTCTTTCTGAAAGAAGTTGAGTTTGAATTGCATTGGAAGCTCACTGTTGTCAACGGTTCAGGCATGACACCCGTCTTCGTGAAGTCAACGACTTTCGAATGTTTCAAAGCAATTCTGTGAGATCCCTAAACCATAAATTACGATACTAATAAACAACAAGAGGCACCGGAGAGTTGATGCCATAGAAGTCGGAGCTGACGAGATGGGCATTGGCGTACATTCCAACGGGCTGCACGCCAATCACTGCCTTGAGATGCTTGTGGATTGCATTTGTGATTTGACTCTGCATTTTTAGTTGTTCAATTGGTACTCTAACCGGGTTGATTGGAAGAGAAGTATTTGGCTCTTTCTCATAGTCAAGAGGTTCCACGTTCTCAGTGAAGAGGAGATCCGCATCCCAAATCACATAGTACTCATCACCGTCGAGGTCCGACCCTATAAGCATACAAAAGACATTTTCCTCTTACGCAATTCTTACCGGCAATCTCATCGGGATGCGGTCGAGGGCCTTTCTGCGGGAACACGACCACATCTCTCAGATGTCGAAGGGCGGGCACATTGACGGCTTCGAAGACTCGCACATCACCGCCCATCACCATCGGAGCCTTCGTCACCATCACCTTGCCTGAATTGTTTTCGTGAAAACGCAATAATGTTATTCATTTACCTGCAAGAATGGCCGTCGAAGCTTCTCGTTTCTTGTCATAGACGTCGACCGTGTACTGCGCAAAGATCTAAAGAGCTCTCTTGTTTAATGGAAAAACCTGTCCGTATTCGAGCGTCTGAGATTCATCCAGAACACCCAGCATGGCTCGTCCTTTGTCCATTGGAATTTCCACGCATTGCTTAGTTTGCAGTTTTCCTTGAGAAAACAAATTCGAAAGAAAGTGGCACAAACTGAGATGGCACTTGACGATGACGCCAAAAAGCCGCCGGAAAAGCGGCTCTTCACAAAGTGAAATGTGCATGAGGTAATCCACGTCGATGGGACACTTCAGAGTTCGAAGCCGCCGAGCACAGGCTATCTGATCCAGTGCTTAGTTATTCGAAGAGAGACTGACTTTTTCAGTGAATCCTTTGGTGAGATTCTCGAATTGGACGTCGAGAAGGGCGAGCAAACGATTCTTCACTCGTTCGTGCACCTCTGCGCCGTGCAACTCGCTCACCTTGTTATTACTGGTTTAAAAAACTAAAAATTGATGCCTGATCCAAAATGTTAATCCACGGACGGTTCAGAACGGCAATGCTGGGTCCAGAGAATTTGACAATTTCCATGTTCTCGTCTGTGGCATGAAATCTGAAAAAAACTGCAAATTCTTGTCTTGAACAGACTTCCATTGAGATTCTCTGAAGATGACGAGGATATCCATGGGATTGCGCCATAGTTCTCCTTTCTCACGAATAATTCTCGCTGCTCGTTCGTGAATATAGGGATCGACAGCGAGCACACCCTTCGCTCCACCAAAACGAATCTACACAGTCGTTGCTTCTAATTCCAGCTGTTGTACCTGATAGCAAGAAGGGGCGATCTGCTCGATCTCCATGTCTCGATCGATGAAACCGGCAAACTCCGGTGACACCACACCGCCTCCATCCGAAAAGGTGTACGGCTGAATTTGAATTTGTTTTAATCGAAAAGATGCACTTGCATTTCCGTTACGATCTCTTCCACCAGTGATGTCTCTGGCTATCAAAAATTCATGTTGGTACAACTTTTGTGTGCAACTCTAAAGGCCTATTCTTTAAATTAGAAAGAACTTGCCGTGGACTGAGTGAAGCATTGCCCCATTCGAGCGACCATTTTCGGCACTGATTTCAGATCAAAGACGCCAAGTGATTTTCGAATGCTTTCAGCCTGAAAGCTCAAGCGAAGGTTTTCGTCTCACATTTCTCCGATAGCTGTCGATGAAGTAAAGACCGTTGTCAGCAAGCTGCGAGTTTGCAGCACCAAGGTACTCATAGTGACGATCTACATCGAAAATTTTTGTGAGCGGCAAAATGCCCTTATTAGTACCTCCGATGACGATTCCTTGTTTGAGAGTTTCTTCCACAATTTGATCCACCAAGAAGTCTGTCATATGATGGCGAAAGAGAAATTCTCCGTCCTCATCTCTAGCAAATTATCCAATAAATAAACTGTTGCAATAGGCGAAAAACCTGTAATGGACTCGCAGAATATTTTTCGCTTCTGTGTCGTGCTTCCGAAACACTCGGTTGCTCATCTGGGCTTCTGGAGACTGGAAGATGAGACGTGTTGGTGTGCGAACCACCTCAAAGAGTATTTTCTCATTCCGATCTGCTATGAACCTTGGGCACAAAGACGTAGCCGTTTTCGATCATTCTCCTTTGACGTTCTTCTTCACCTCCGGTCTCTTCCACTTCAAGAGCTCCAGCCACGAGGTTCAAAATGTTCGGAGTTCGAGCGCGTTCCAATTTCAGAGCACTTAGTTGGCGCATTGTTTTCTGAAAATCTTTATCTTTAAAGAATTCTTACTCCATGATTTCTCTGGGAATGCTCAGCCAACAACTTGATAAAATTGTTCCAGTTTGTCTCCTGATTCGTAACTTTGCTCAAGAGAAGTTCATGGCGAAAACGAGCTCCACTCGACAGAACGGCCATCACAAAATGTTGAAGTTCGTTCTTCTGCAGATCCGACAAAACAACCTGAAGAGTCACTTCTCAATGTGCAATCATGCACCGGCCACTGAAAACGAGGTCTCTCGGGTCTCATGAAGTAGCAAGGAGTGAAGGGATCAAAACGTGAATTGAGATTCGTTTGAGTGTTCATGCCTGAAAATGTTTTCTTAGCAAGTAAGCTTAGTCTAACACGAAAATTCTATTGGTCGAGACGTTTGCGAGTAGAGTCTTCCAATGATTCCATAGATAACGTCAAACTAGAAAGATAACAGGAAAAGCTTCAAAAACTTGCCAAAACGGTCTCTTTGAAGGAGAGAGCGATGACCTCGCTAAGGGCAATCGCATCAGAATGCGGCTTCTCGTCAGCTCGCGAACCTCGTTCCAAGTTGAGTACACGCTTGAAAAAATTTTTGCGTCCCTAATAAGACTTCTGAGTATTGCAAAATAGATTATGTTTACCGTGATCGTTTGCAGTTGCATTTTCACAGCACTGTCCAATACAAGTATCAATTGCTTCTCATTCAAAAAGGAGGTGTAGATGATTCGTCTGACTTTAGTTAACTCAATCTACAATATAAATATTTAGTTGTTAATGAAAGAATTAACTCGAATGAGATAAGCCTCTTCAGCGCTTCCGATAGCACCGAAGGCAATTGAGATGTGCCCTCGGTCATATTCGAAGTTTGAAATGAGAGGAGCACAGAGAGGAAACTTGAAGGTCTTGACCAAAATGCGACTGGAAGTTGCAGCCTCGGTGGCGTTCGGAAATGCGACCTAGTGTGGGCAGGTTTATTCATTCAAATAAAAGCACTTACTTTCCAGTGCGAAGTAAATACTCCAGGATGGCCGATTGTGCCGAAATCCACCGAAGAGAGACCAATGTTCAAATGCGCGGGTCTAGACGAAGATTTGCGAGAAGGGAAAGGAAGCGTACACTATTTTTCGTGAGAAGAAGACTTCCGATGAAAGGTGAACTTCGAGAGGTCCAAGCAAAAGATCTACAAGCTCGCTAAATCAATTCTTTAAGAAGTGACGAGCCCTTTGTCCTGAAAGATAGCAAAGCCTTTGAGTAGATTGCTTGGAGTTTGGACGTGAGTGTAGGAAGAATTGCCGCCCACCTTGCAGAGAGCTGCAACAGATTTACTGATTGCGATTCAATAGAATACTCTGCAATGGTAGAAGAGGATGATGCTCTTGTCGTCGAGACGATTCCAGTTGTTTGAGAACGGGGCAACAACGAAATGAAATTGAATCTGCTCGTGAATAAATTCGATAGCATTTTCGAAGACGTCCTTCTTCTAGGAACACTAAGCAATAGTAATGCGACAACGCACCCGCTCCGAGTCTTCTTTCAGATGGGCGACAATGCAGAATTCTCCCACAACGACAGACTAAAAGCTCATTTCACAGGAATCAACTAACCATTTGAAAAAGAATTATGGGTTCTTCATCGTGAGATAGCCCTGAAAGCGGAGAAAATTACGGAAAACGAGCCGCTGAGTCATGAAAAGGCGACAGACGCGGCGAGAGAAGAAAGTGGCGCTGTCAGCCGTCGCTAGAGACGCTTACGAAATGCCCGCCGCGCTACCTTCATGTTCTCTGAATGTTCTCATCGCTATTCGTCTTGCGTTTCTCTTGATAGCTCTCTCTTCTTCTTCTGTCACATATGTATGCAGCGGAAGAAGATTAGCCAAGTTCTCTCATAAGGAAGATAAAGTGTTCGGATTTGCTGTTGGACCCGTGAACAGAGAGAGAGAGACCGAGAGACGGGCCTACGAGGCATCCTCTGAGACCGGGGCCAGCAGACCTTCTGCTCTTCGTCCATTTCCTTGTCGCCAGATAACGTCCAGATAGTTCAACCATGTGTTTCACAGATATTCTCCAACGGACAAACTTATGAACCTCGACTAGGCGACTCTGTGCAAAGGGCCTGTCGTAAGTTCTGACGACGGAAAGAATAAGGCGAGAGAAGATCGAAGTAGAAATCAACGAGCGCCTTCGACTTTGAGACACTTTTGGACAGAGAACAAGTGTTGTTGTTCATGTGAAGGAGAGATGAGAGTGTTCGATTTTATGTGGCAGGGAGTTGTGGGAGGAGGGCGTCAGGACTTCAGCACGGGCTCGTAGCGCAGAAGGACTTGACCGGTGGACGTCTTGTGTCGCACGACTTGATACTCTTGGCCTGTCGCCGACTTCACGACGGCCGGCGGCGCGCGCGGCAGCCAGGACTGCAGCCACGAGGCCGTGTCCGTCGGCGTCGGCTGCGGCGGCGGCACCGGCGAAGGCGGCCCCTTCTCCACGGGCGTGTAACGCAGATAGGGCCGACAGGCGGGCTGCGAGATCTCCTCTGCCGGGCACTTGCCGGTCTCTCAGGGAATGACAGACCAACGGTGTAGAAGAAAGGGCCGAGACGGACTTGAGAGCCCGGGAGCGGAGGTCGAAGTGGTGGAACACGAGACTGAATTCTCTTTATTGCGGAGTGCTGCGGGATACGTCTTCGGCCGACGAGCCCGCGGGAGGAGGCGGCCGTCCCATCACCGTGGGAGGCGCGTCGCCGATGGCCGTGCGCTCCTCGCGACGCTTCACAACGCGCATTCCTCTGCAAGCACTTGAGGAAGAAGGGAGAAGAGCTACTTGGCGGCTTGACTCCTCGGGTCGTCCTTCTTGTCCTCCTCTTTCTTGTCGACGGCCTTCTCGGCAGGCTTGAGGACGGGCTTCGGCATCTCGGCGGGATGCCTCTCTCGATCAGAGCACTCGCTGTCCGAGTTCTCGGTGTCCGTGGCCGAGCTGCTTCCTCTTCTTCTCTCGAGAGAACTCACTCTTCGTCGTCGTCCACAGTCTTCTGCTCCTTCACCTTCATCTTGTTCTTGCGCATGTGCGACTTCGCCGGCTTCGACGGAGCGTTGATGCGCTCGAAGAAGGTCTTCTCCTCGACGGCCACCTCGGCCGGCTTCGAGGGCAGCTGCTCCTCCGTCGAGTTCGACTCCTCCGAGGCCGGCGCATCTTCCATCGTCGAGGCCGAGGCAGATGGACGACTTCGCGCTGCCGGAGTCGCCGAGGGCGCTGTAGCCGTGGACGCGCCCGATGTGGAGGGGGCGCGGGTCTTCTTGCGCCTTCCTCTCTTCTTCTTCTGTGAAGCTTGAGTTTGAAGTCGATAAGAGAACCTTCTTCTTCATGAGCTTCGTCTTGAAGGCGGCGAACATCTCGGCGGGAGTCGAGCCGCTCAGCTGGTCGACGATGTATCAAGAAGACTAACAAAGGAGAATTCAAAAATAGTGACAGTTAGTTCTATGACTCTTCACTACGGCTTTCCTTATCGTCGAAGATGCAAAGTGTATGCAAAGGGTGAATGTGAAGGTTGTCAGATTCGATCTTTCTTCGTTCATATCAAACCTGCTTTGTTTATTCTCATACAATACAGAAATCTCAGGATCTATGAGCAAATGCCTCTATCACCAGAACATCACCGGTATAGTAAATTATGGCTAGCAAGCATAAGACAAACATTGAGCATCTCATATACAGAATGCAAGAACCTAGCAAAACTTCTAATCTATAATCATCTTCTACACTATGAATCTAGAGTCCTCGATGAAGTTCTCGAACTGCCTCGAGGAGACAGCCGACACTCCATGCCTGGGCTTCACACGAAGCGGGGCATCGCACTCCGCCTTCTTGCGTGAGCTCTGGAAGACTTCTCCACGGCGACTCGCGAAGATGCGCGCCGGCTCTTCCCATCCTCTCTTGCGTCTCCTTCGCCGCTTCTGCCCATTCCGCTTTTCCAAGCAAACGAGCGACGACGAGGCGAGCGCGGAGATAGACGCCGGCCACCCACAACCATTCCTGGCAAAATTCAATTCAGCAAAGAATACATACGGGTCCCTGGTGGTAGTTCCAACCTTTGGCCGTCTTCTTGTTCGTTCCATCATCGTCATTGTTGTAGAATCCATTGTAGTTCCAGTCACTGAACAGAAATGAAATGAGCTGAAAGAGACAAACCTCGGATCGAGCGTCTTGATTCCGAGAGGACCGAGAAGAACCTCTTTCGCCACATCCAATGCTTGCCACGCCTTCGCTGGTTCAAGAAGAGTCGGTGACTGTTGTCAGCAGTTGATGACAGAAAACAAAAGACTCACCGAGGCAATAGCAATAGTGAAGTTGGGTCGGAGTTGAAAGTCCGTGAAACGATGCGTTGAGCCAACGGAATCCTTCAGGATGTTTCGACGATGCACAAGTTTGTCCGTGCTTGAGGGGTCGACGAAGAATTCGCGTCTGAAGCTGTCCTGGAGTTTCTGAGCCCATTCGGACCACGACCACAATAGATCTCCTGAAAGATATTCTCTTGAAACAAAGAAGACCATTCTTGACGCCCGGAGTCTTCCAATTTCCTTGTTGGGTCCATTTGTCGAAGGCGAGAAGAACCGCGTGAGCCAGACCCTGAAGATACTTCTTCCCTCCATTGCCCACCTGCAACTCGACAGCAGCGCCATCTCTCGGAGTAGCAGGCGCGCCACGATTGCCGGCCTTCTCCGACGAGCCCATCTTGTCCATCCACGTGCCGCAGTTGAACTCGTTGCCGCCGCGAATGAAGCCCGTCTCGAGATCCACGTAAGCATTCACATTAAAACCTAAGAACAAAGACTGAGTGGAGGAGAACGGGGCACCTTCGTCTCTCATGTGCTCATCGATGCGCGAACCGGCATTGCGTTCTCGGAATGAGATGCCTCGGAAGTGTCTCTTCAGGGCTTCGTACATCGTGTCTCTCAACGGCTCTTCCAACTCTCCCACATCGAACTCCGCGTCATCTGTTGAGTAGACACGTCTCACTCGCTCGTCCAGGATCGAAATGCCATTTGGAGCTTCCTCCGCATATCTAAAGACGGTCTTCACGATGATAATCGAACCTGACAACAGAGTAGAGCCAGAACCAGACGGCATCACGGCAATTGTATCTTGATTCTTTTCCTTCTGCGAGCAGATTGGGAATGAGACCGTGTCTCATAGATCCCGCGAACGAGAGGATGATGTTCCTAAAAGGTAAAAGATGAAGTAAGCGAACACTCACTTGGCATCTTGATAGCGACCGGTGATGAGGAGACAGCCGGGAAGAGCGATAAACGTATCTCGACCCCAATTCCTCCAGATTCCCACGGTGAAATGCGGAAGACCCGCGGCAAGCGACGACGGCTGAGGATCCTCGAGGACGGCGAGATGTGAGAGAGGACTGAGCGCTGCTCCGGGTACCGATCCAACGAACGAGACAGATGAAAGGGCGAGAACACGCACTAGCGAGCCACCACTTTGCACGATCCTGGAAAAGAAATCTTCTAATTGAAAGAAAACTCACGGACTGAGACGAGCAATAAGAGCATCTTCGGAAGTCTGATAGAACAGGGAGATCAAGGCTTCAAAGTAGCACGGGCGAAGATAGTGTGGCACGAATGCGAGAAGGTCAAGCTTCGAAGAAAATATCTTGGATAGCTAAAAAGCTTGTTTCATGACAAAACTGATTGCAAACGGTTTCTAGCTTGTAGAACTTGGAGAGGCGTCTCGCGACGTAATCCGGCAGCCAGAGTCCATCTCGAAGATTTCCACAAAGCGGATGACCGAGATCGTTGTGCTCACGAATCGCATCGAGCACCGGAATCAAACCTGCAGAAGTTTGCCTGAGAGTTGATGTATACCTTGTAGACCGCAGTAGACAAAGGGACCAGTGATAGGCACCGAATAGGCACCCTGCCCAATCTCGGCTTCGTCCTCAGCTGCCGTCCTGAACAAGAGCCGATTGAAGTCTTGAAGTGTCAAAGCCGCGAGCGCGTCAGTCAATTCCTTCTTCAACGTTTCGTCTTCTCCAGCGATGGCTCCTCTGATATTTGTGATGGCGAACTTAGCGCTGTCATCAAGTCGCACTCTGCAGAGGATATCAATAAAGACAAATTATGAACGAACTTGAATGCGAAGACGGAGCCAGAGGGGAACTCCGTGAGTTCGATGTGCCCATTGGTTTCGCCGTGGACATATGCAAGTTTGGTCTCCGACGGCTTCAAATGCTCTCGAATCTCAACCGAGAAGCGATTGTCGCCGATTATTGTCGTTTCCGAATCTAGACTTTCCTCTTCACAAAACGAATGGGAAGCTAACCTTTCAGTGATTCATTCGAAGTCTGCACCGTCTTCATCTCAAAAAGAATCTCTTCTAGAACGCCACCGAAGTGGACATGTCGAAGACTGACACGTCCTCCATGATATTCCTTGAAGGCTGTGTGCGCGACGAGAACGACTGTTTCGTGAGTGACGGCATTATGTCGTGTGATGGCGACGACGTCATAGTTCATTTGATCCACAAATACCTAAAACGTTTTCAAAATAACTGAAAAGTAACTTGAGTGAAGCCTTGCCGGGCGAGATCCGCATGAAGACGATTCAAGATTCCTCGAGCTTTCACGATTCCCGAGTTGGAATTCACATCCTTGTCCCATTGACCGTAAAGACGCTTCTCGTGAACGACGTTCACTTGATAAGAAACGAGCTCGTCGTAGCCACGAGTGGAGCCGGCGGCACAGGATGCCATAGACACCATGCCCGCAGTTGGAAGAAGATCCCAAATGGTTCGAGACTAAACGAGATACACATCCTCATTCCAACAAACCTTGATGGGACAGGGATTATCGTGGCTCTGATCGAGGAAGAGGGCGTGAGCAATGGAAGGGGTCGAGTACTGGACGTTCTTCTGGATGAAAGCTCCAACGCAGTCTCCTCCGTATCGATACACGAGTCGTCCTTGTTCGTGAGAGTCAGGTGCCGCTGCGGCTTCTAAAAATCCTAAAGTGAGAAACTTGCCGGGATACCTCGAATTAGAGACGTGATTCCCAGCCGATTCACGAAGAGATTATCTAAATGTTCTCCACCAGTGAAGAGTTCGGCGACAACGTAGAGATCTGGTCGGATGTCGCGGGCAGCCGCCAAGAGGTACTAAAAATATCGAGAACTAGAAAGAGAAAGCACCTCAGCAACATGAATCGGAGTGCTGTGACAGTTATCAATGCGGACACCGTGAAAGAGACGAGCACACGTTTGACTGAGGCACGATTTTCTTGTGAAGAAGAAGACTCACCTGTACTCTTTCATGAAATTCCATAAGAAAGGGTTGTCTTCTGGTTGTGATCCGTAGTTGAGCTTCACGCAATCGCCCCAGCAAACAAGTTCGCGACGAAGATACACCTGAAGAACTTCATCAAGACTCGATTGGGAGAGTAACCTCTGAATGCTTGAGAGCGAAGTTGTTGAGGGGATCGTCTCCCATGACCCATCCATTGAACGCCAGAATATGTCGCGATTTCTCTGCATCGAAAGCCAACTTCTCATCTTCCTCCCAGTTGTTCTCCGGTTCCAAGTGCAAGAAATAACTAGAACACATAAGGAGGCAAAATGCAGGTTCTTACTCTGTTAACAGCGGATTCTTCGCATCAATAAGAGGCTTGCGAGGGCCGTGTCCTTCAACTCTTTCATAAGAAATGTGCCCCTTCGCAGCTCTGACAATAGCATCGAGGACATCATTGCTCTTCTTCAATTCGACTTCGTTCAAAAATAGAAGATGGCCTCGAAGCGACTCAGCACATTTCTGTCGACGTTCCTCTTCATTCGAAGCATCTCCGCTAAACCAAGATAAGTTCAAAGAGTCGGTCTTATTTACCGATGCCGATTGAATATTTGTAACGCTTTTGAAATGTCAACACTTGACCCAAACCGACGATAGTCTTGGTCTTGTACAATTGGCAAAAATTCATCCAACGGACTCGATGTAGGCCCACCTAACAACCAATGAACATCCTTGAACATCCATACCTTGAATACTCTCTAAGAACTTCTTTACAGTGCCATCGACGTTTACTTGAAAGAATTCGTGCAGCCGAATCTTTGGCAAAACTTCATGTCGAAGCAAGTGACAAAGAGTCTAAAAGACTTAGAGAAGAATACACAAAACACACATTTAGTTGATCCCAGGTTGAAAGCTGAGGTGGAATTCCGTACGACGGCCACTCTCCTCGAGAAATTTCTGCGCCGAAGTAATGCAGGGCACGATCGAGTACATATGCTGGCCGAAGATGTGGACTGTTCAAACATGAATAGCCACACTCGGGATGCTCCTGAACTCGCATAAATGAAATTGAAAGAGCAAACTAACCAGCAGCCATGGCGAATTCTTGGCAGCATGATTCCAGACGACATCCTGCACAATGATCACTCCCCACTCGCGGTCCAGTTTTTCTGCCAACTTCTGCACATCGTCAAACGTAAATTCCGTTTCCTAAAGAATCTCGTCACACAAACAAGGAAACTAACCGTAGTACTGAAGACGTGGTTCAGCTTGTGATGGTCGGCAATGCAGTAGCTGCTGTTGGAAATTCCCAGCTCTTGAATTGGACTGAGATGAATGACGTTGTAGCCAGCTTCGTGAACAATCTTCAGACGCGACTCCCACTCTGGAAAAGGTCCAAGAAGCTTCGCAAGATGCGTGACGCAGATGATGGCGTCTAGCGGTAGTGACGCTCCACCGGCAGCCAGCGATGGCGACACCAGGAAGTGCCCGTTTCCAGAGGATGCGTCTCTAAAGAAACATCACTGAATTGAAAACACTCACTCGTCGTCGACGAAGAATTGATAATTGAAAGCGCCTGCCTTAGAGCAGAGCACATCGACGGCCTTGCTCAAATCGTCCTCGGCCTCGGACCATGGAAGGAACTCCTCGCCAGTAAGAGACGTCTTCAGACGAACGTCGCATCCAAGTAGCGACACACCTCGGATAAACCGAATAATCCATCCTAGAACAGCGAGATAAAGAGACTGAACAAAATACACATACCTTTTTCGAGTCTACGGACGACAGTAGTGAGGCGCTCGCCTTTCTCGAGAACGACGACGCGCACCTGCGCTGTCGTCGCGGACGCCATCACTAAACCGTTTAATTGTGTGATGTTGAAAGTGAGAGAGAATGAGCAGACGAAGTACAGCTCGTAGCGCCATGTCAAGGAAAAAAGCGGCGTAAACATCACATCGGAAAGCAATTAAGATAGGAATCTCAGCACCAAACATCGCAACACAAACACGACAATTAACAATAGACGCGAATGGAATGCGACTTTCTAACTCAACAAACTTATGAGAAGACAAAGTAATGCGGAAGTGCACGTTCTCTGCGAGAGGCGAAGACAACGGCCCAGAGGGCGTACCGTAACCAGCTATCAACGTTCGAATTTTGCGCGCGCAGTCAGCAGCGAAATCGTCATTGGGATTGTGTGGAACTAGCTATTTCGCCATGACGTAAAGTTCCTAAGTTTTGATTGTTTCGCCTCGTTATTTTCGCTTTTTTACTTGCATTTGATGTGTTTCGGCATTAATAGAAGACTAAAATGGACTACTTATTTCGGTCCAGCAATACGGCGATGTTTCAGGATAACTTGTTTGTTGAAAGCTCACGATGTCTACGGCTGCTACACTCAGCACATCAAATATGTATGTCTCACTCATTTCTTCAATTCTCGATGGTTTCACTAACTGTTAACTTTAAGCTCAGCACCTGAGGTCATCGGCAGTTGGGCTGAAGCCGTCGAGCAAGAAAGTAAGCGGCTTTTTGTTCCAAAAAAATACCACCCATTGCAAGACGCTACTACATAGGCCGATTTTTTTAGATCTTTCGCGTACAGAGAGCGTCCAAGATGGCATCAAAACCGTCACAGACTACATCGAAGAAGATGGCAAGAAATACAAGGCAAGAATTTATTTTCAGCTAAAAATAGGGTTCAGGTGGTGACACAGTTCAAGGTAATCGTGAAGCGAGTTCCTCGTGATGTCGCCGAACGTAAACTCTGGGCGAAGTTTGGCGTCTGCGAGAACGACCCGCCCGGTCCACATGTCTCCACCACTTACGTCGCCGAGGAGGTACGCAAATAAATGTGTTCAAATTTCTTCAGGTGGCAATTCAATTCACTCGCAATCGTGCCGGCGAGCAGATTCTCGACGTTCAGGAGGAGAAGAAGCAGGCTGCCGCCTCATCGAGGGAGCATTGTCGTCATTGCAAAGGAAATGATCATTGGAGCACCAACTGTCCCTACAAGGTTCATCACTGTTTCCGATTGGGAGAACGAAAGTGTAGGCAATGTACCTGGCCACGGAAGAGGAGCCCGAAGTGGATGACCCGAACAAGGACGCCAAGGGAGGTCCACCAGGAACGAATCGCTATGTGGCGCCAGGAATGCGCGGTGATGGACCAGGAGCGGGCCGCGGTGGCGTTGACGGACGTCGCGACGAGAACACTTGCCGAGTCTCAAACTTGCCTCAAGACTGCGAAGAATACGAGCTTCGTGACCTCTTTGGAAGCATTGGTCGTGTTCAGGTTTTGTCTATTGTTTCATTACTTGTAAATTGTTTAGCGCGTTTATATTTCGCGTGACAAGTACACGAACCTTCCGAAAGGTTTCGCCTTCGTCACCTATGACACACGAATGGATGCGGAGAGGGCGATCGAGAAGCTCAACGGCTACAGATTCAATCACGTCGTCATGAGAGTCGAGTGGGCGAGGTTTGCGTCGTTTCATTGCTCAAAGATCTCTTGCCTTCAGACAGAACAACTGAAGGGCTTCAAAATCCTCATCCAAGTCCTCTTCAAGAATTCTTCCCGCTGGCTCAAGAATTCTTCCCGCTGGTTACTCGTGTTGGGTGTTGTTTCCGTATGATTTGTTCGAGTTAAATGAATTCTTTTGTTTGAAAGAATTGAGGTGCAGTAAAAGGTCATGAACCATCGGTTTACTTGGCACATTTGGAATTGGATAGATACGAAGTTCAGATGGGATTGTTGACGGTGCTGCGGAAGCAGCGCGAAAAGGAGCGTGAGATGCGACTTCTCATCCTAGGACTAGACAATGCCGGCAAGACGACGTTGATGAAGAAGTTCCTCGGCGAACCACTCGACGTCATCGAACCAACCTTAGGTTAGGACAACTGAACACTCTTATGCTTGTGGTATTACAGGTTTCAACATCAAGACCGTGGAGTACAAAGGCTTCACGCTCAACATGTGGGACGTTGGCGGTCAGAAGAGTCTCCGCTCCTATTGGAGAAACTACTTCGAACAGACTGACGGACTCATTTGGGTGGGCGAAAGCTCTGTTATAACGAGTGTGTATGTGCAGGTCGTGGATTCGGGCGATCGAGATCGCCTCAATGACTGTGCTCGTGAATTGAGGGAACTTCTTGTGGAGGAGCGACTTGCCGGTGCGAGTCTACTCGTTCTCGCCAACAAGCAAGATCTTCCGAACGCCCTGGAATCAACTGTCATTGGCCAGGTTTCCCTTTTGTCCATTCTTTCTCACTTGCAGGCCCTCGAATTGGACACGATCAAGACGCATCACTGGCGGATCGTGCCTGTGTCGGCTCTAAGCGGTGAACGTCTCCTCGAGGCGATCGACTGGCTCTGTTCGGACATCGCTTCGCGACTCTTCACTCTCGATTGATCTCTCCTCACGGGTCTCTTTGTGCATAACTCTTGTTTATAGTTCTTGACGTTGTGATAAATTCAATTCTTTCAAAGTCCAACAAAGGCAGACTGAATGACTCAGGATAATTTGCCAATGAAAGGAAGCTTGTCATTGATTTCTCATGGCAGCTCCGCCCTTACGAAATTCACACATGTATAAATGGCCATCGTCGTCCTCCAAGATCAGAGATGTCCTTGTTCAGACTCAACTTCAACGTCTGCCTGGTGTTCAGACCTTTTTCGTTTCTCAGTTGAAACGCGGGCTTCCTCAGACCATGTTTCGAAATCCATTTCGAAGTTCTTCGTTGCTCGTCCGCATCACTTTAATTTGAAGGGAGTGGGAGGAGGATGGTGGAGTCCGCAGCACCGCAGCTGTCGAACCTTTCGGTCCTCGCCCCTTCTCATTGATTGGCCTCTCCTTCCTCTTCTCAGCTGATTCGCACTTTGTTCGCATTACTTCTCTTCTCGCTGAATCAAATGACGGATTCACTGCAGATGTCGTTTCGTCTTGACTTCTTCATCGCGGGCGAGCATCAACACTCGATTCCCTTCGACGTGGCGGATTTGCGTGATCTCGAGACATGCGCCATTCGAGTGGTGGATGAACTCGGCGAGCATCTCCTCGAAAGCAATCTGCCTGTCAGCACGCCTCTCTTCTATCGCGACTACGAAGGCGACCTGGTGCAGGGATCGAACGAGGTCGAGTTCTTCAAGGTGAGTCATCGCGAGAGAAGGAGGAGAGACCCCATGTAGATCATCTTCGTCGACAAAGCCTCAGGCTCTCTGACGGCGACGCGGCTGCGCATCTATGCGGGAATGACTCGAGCAGAAGTGGTGAACAGCGTCAAGGAGGAAGAGATCTTCGAGGAAGCTGTCTCTCCCGTTCAACGGGAGAATCTTGTCGAGCGACGACCGCGAGGCTTCAACAGCGCCTTCGGAGGAGGATTGGAGACGAAGAGGAGCAAGGAGACATTCAAGGAGCAGCGCCGTGGCAGCTTCGGTCGACGTGACACGGGGGGATTCGCGCCTCTCTGGTGCGACGTGGAAGACAATCTCGAGTTGGAGTTGCTTCTTGATGATGACGAAGACAGCCCCGAGCCTCCTCGACGTGGAGGCTTCGCACGCCGCACCGAACCGGCGGGAGGCTTCGCTCATCGTCACCACGGCTTCGGCAAGCGATGTCGCCGTCACGAGGCTGCCCCTCGTCCCCTTCACACGTCCGCCTTCTCACGTCCCAGGGAGGATGGCTGGCCTTCCCGTCAGGGCTTCGGAGGCCAGGCGGATCCCTTCGACTTCGGCTGCACCGGCTTCGGCAGGAGACCTCGCGAGACGCATTCCGGCTTCGGCTTCTCGCGAGTGCCCACGAATGATGAGGATGAGCCTGGCTTTTCGGGCTTCGGACGTCCCCTCACGGCACCCTTCCCGGACCCTTCCCTCCAAAGACCGCATTTTCTGCCATTCCATTCCTCTCGTGAAAACAAGGGCAATCATCAGACCGGCTTCGGCATTTCCTGGCCCCTTCGCTTTGAAAACAAGACGAAGAAGGAAGCAATGAAGAAGGAGGAAGACAAAGAACCAAAGCCGACAACTACTCAAGAGACGCCGAAGTCTTCACCGAACGAGGCGAAGAGTGGCGACGTGGACTCGATGGTTCGCTCGATGGACGCCCTTCTCGTAACCCCCGTCGTGGAGAAGAAGAAGGAGACGAGGAAGAGTCGTCCCTCTCGCATCGCCGTTTATGACGAGACGCTCGTCGTTTACCTCGGAGACGTCGCTGAACGTCTCGTTCTCTCGAAGACCTTCAAGCTCGCGAATCTTGACTCAACGGACAGCGGCCCTCTCTCGGTGAGTGAGATCGCGTAAGAGAAGAGCTTCAGCTGGTCCTGGTCTCTGCAAGCAGCGGCGTGGAGGCGATGCGTCAGAAGGGCGAGCAATCTCTGCGTGGTGGCAGTCGTCTCGTTCTCACTGTAGGTCTCAGCGTGCCGACGTCGTTTGTCGGCGACGTCTTCGCCAAGTTCGAGCTTCGTGACGAGAAACAGAAGAAACGAGGTGTCGCTCTCCACTTCGCCGCTTACATCAATGACCAAGGCAATCTCGTTCAGGTTGGTCCCCGAGAACTGAGAGTGAAGACGAGTTGTTCAGAATCCTCTCCACGGAGTGGAAGGCGAAGACGAGGCGGACTCCGAGGTGCAGACGCCAGTCGCATCGGATGTGCTCGCCCTCGACGGCGACTGGGACTCGACTGACGATCTTGTGGTTCTCTCTCACTAATCCCCTGATTCCCGTCAGCGATCTCCATTCTCTTCGATTGTAAAACTCGCCTGTACATTCCTCTTCATTGGTTTATAAGACAAAGAGAAGAAAACAAATCCTTTTGAAGAATTAGTCACAAAAGTAGCAAAAAACAACCGAGCGCGCGTTAAGATGGAGGAGTGCAAGTCGTCGAGAAAAAGTGTAGCCTTGCTTCATATCCCCCTTCCCCTCTTTTCACTCGACCTTTGTCTTGGATATTTATTCTTTGAAATTTATGACAGGACACCGAGAGTGAATAAATTTGGCAACACTTCAGACTTCAGGCTAGTCACATGAAAGAAGACAATACAAGTCGTCTGAATTCAACAAAAATCTAACAAAAAAGACATGCGCGACTCTTTTTCGCACGAAATTGTTTGCTGCGTGCTTGCGAGAAAATGCGTTGTTCAGTCGATTCTGTTTCTCTTTCTCTCTTTTGTGGTCAGGTTCTTAGCTTCCTCGAGTGAAAGTAACGCTCACGATATGCTTACAATGCGTTGCCTATGCGTGCCTAGTTTCTAAAACGTTGAATTCTTTAGAAATGGCCTTGTTTGACGACGTCGAAACGGTCGTTCCCAGTCCGAAGAGGGGATCGCGCCGTGGCAGCCGAGCTAATAGTGGTCGCGGAGGTTCGGCTTTTGGTGTATTTACGCCGTTCACAGGCTCGCAGCGTCTCTCAACGCCGATTCGAGCTAAATCCGAGTCTTCTCCGGCTTTGGCCGTTTTCGATATCGACGAGGCAGACGAAGAACCCCAGCTGCCGAAGGCGTGTCTAATTATTTCTACGCCGAGTTTCGTATTTTAGGAGAACATCAAGTCTTGGATCAAATCGTTGCCGCGTCGATCGACGCCGACGAAATCAACTCCGAAACGTCCGCTTACTGGTCGACCATTATTTGTTTCGTGATATCTATCTTAGATCAGAGTAATAGCCGTCTTGGCAATACAAAGAGTGCCTCAGTCGGAAAGCGTCGACGTTTAAACGAGAACCGAAAGAGACCGGAAGGTGATGGAAGTTCTTCTGCTGTCAAACTGGATGAGGACACTTCAATTGTGGATAATCCACCTACCAAAGTAAGCTTCTCTGACAAGATGCGATTATAGTTGTGTAGGATGCGTTGGGAGAGAACGGAGACTTTGCCTTGGTCGTCACCGAAGATGCGGCCCAGGAGCGAGACTGGGGAGAGACTACGAACGAAGACGTTTGTTGACAATTTTGTTTTCAAAAAATCATGCAGATGGCCGAGATTGATGTGAAATTAACTGTGGACAACTCTGAGAAGTCGCAGGAAGAGGAGACGAAGTCCTTCGACAAAAACGAAACTGAAGTCGAGGCAAAATCTGAAATCTCCATCGAGAGACTTTTTTCACTCTACGTCGATGACAACAATGACGGCAAGTGTTCATATTAGAGTTCATTCTCGGGTTGCAGAAGAATACGACGAGGATGAGATTGATGTTTGAAGCCGAAGTTCCCGTCAAGCCTTTTCAAACACCACGACAAATCTTGTTTCAATGCAATACAATTTGTTTTCGTTCAATAAATTGTTGATTCACGGTACTTCTGAGGCAGATTGATGCATTTTCTCTAGGGCAAGAGCGGCAGTGAACCCCAAGTTTTTTCTCGCACGTCGCATAGTTGACACTTCGCAGAGTTGAACACTTTCACCATCTTGGCTGACTCTTCGGTCCCCGTCTAGAAGCGTTGTCTGAACACCCCACTGTGTGCAAGCATGGCAACGGCTTTCGTGCTGAATACAACTGAAAAACTTTGCTGATGAACTGTGTTCGCTCTTCTCTTTCAAATCAAACTTTCTCACTTGTTGTGTTAGTGACCGCCGCCTGAGCCACAAAAGCAGGGAGCACCGTGTCCCCTACTGACCATGTCGCAACAAAAATCGATAAAAAGCTTCATTTCCAGTAAGGTTGGCCATCCATATGTTTCATTGTTAAACAGTGTCTAACAAGAGAAATCTTCGTCCAACAAAAGAAACCAAAGGCCTAGCCAAGTTCTAACAAAAAAACACTGTTAGAAACAGGAAACAATATAATGATACAGGTGGAGAGGTGGAGAGACGTCTCAAGCGTTCACACGGCGAAGAGCGAGTGACTTGTTCTTGTTGGAGATTCGCTCGTTGGCCCTCTCCATGTCGACGCCGCCCTCACCGACAGACGAATCATCACCGCTGAAGTAAAGCTTTACTGGCTGAAAATGGAAACTCACAAGGTAGCGATGAAGTTGTTGAGTCCGCGCTTCGAGTATTCCTTGGC
>JAQIXL010001035.1:0-21520 GCA_034700245.1 Poikilolaimus oxycercus
CTTTTAATCGAGCGAAACTTACGATTTCCAAGAGAAATTGGGTCGGAAAAGGGGCGTTCAACAAATTCAATGTTTCGATTACAACTAAAGGGTAGTCCAGCTGTGTGTAGGTCGAATCCACTCATCATTCGAAATTGCAGAAACCGCTCCTTGACAGAAAAACTGAGTAAGGCAGCGCTTCTGACGCTCCTCAAAGAACAAGCCAAAGCAAGACTCAAGCTCAGTCATAATCTAGGCATAAAACTTTTCTGAAAAGGCAAAACCTCTACTCCGTTGTTTTTCCATAAAGAAGAGTCATAATGATTTGTGCTTAGTCGCTTTCGAAAGTTTTTCATCCAAACATCGGAGAAGTCGCGGAGAAGAGCGCTTTCTAGCCAGGTCGCATTTGCCATTTCTTCATTATCGACCTTAGGAGATTCTTGAAAACGCATTTTTATGCCTGTCGAAAATGGAGCAGCTGGGCTTGATTCGCTGATAGTGCCACAGCTTTCCAACCGATTCGCATTTCGAGCACTTGATGAATGTGCACTCGTTCAACACCTTCAGGGACAAGAATTATCTAAAACTTGACCAAATATCAATAGATGCAAAAAAAATGAAAAACCTTGCTCCTCTCCGTCGGAATCATAATTTTTTCATCAATCTCGATGTGACGAAAAACATTAAAGTCGAGCGTCGGAGGATTCACAGAGTTCCATGTTGTCTAAGCCTTTAATTAGTCTTTTTCTTTCAAACTTGCCAAAAGTCTAGCAAAACGATGACGAATAAGGAATGCTCCGGGCTTTTTGAAAGACGGTTCGCGTCTTTCGGCGTCCAGAATGTCCAGCAAAGACTTCTTCAGAGTAAGAATCACTTCGTCAACATCCGCCGAGGCAACGTATTCGGCTTGCGTGCGTGCTCGTAGAATGCAGTCGTTGGTCGAGGTTACCATCTATCGAACAATTTTGAGAACTAAGAAATACAGTCACCTCATTAGTTGCTATGAGATTATTTGGGTTCTTCACATCGGTGACGTTGAGCTTTGAAGGCAAAGACCCCCAAGGCACCCGTTCAATATGAATCTTCTCCTCGGCCTCATAAATTTGAAGGATCTTGTCTACTTCAGGGGATATGGAGTGATAGTAAATGTAGAACAATGTCGCACCGTTGGCAATCCAACTCTGAATGGATTGACCAAATATGACGAAGGATGAAGAACCTCGAAGAAGAGAACGAGCAGCTGCCAATAAGCAAAGAGAAACAAGGGTTGAACACAGACGGCGAGTCGGTGAGAAGGCTTTTCTCTCGTGATTCGGGCATCGACAAGGGGAATGTCGCGGAATCTCTGGCGAGGGTCTATTAGGCGAAGCGTTCCGGAAGCGTTTCGAACTGAGCTTCAAGGATTAACTCTGATAGAAACTCACGACGCGCTTCGTCAACTATCAGTTCGTCGAAATAGCCGACATACTCGCATTTCGGACCAAAGGAAGTCGGACATGGCAAGCCGATCAGACGTGAGCTGGTCAGAAAAACACGGTCGTCGAGAAATACACGAAATCGCGAAGGAGCATGGCATTTTCGCAATAAAGTAATCCGAAGACTGTTGTTCGAGATTCGATAGGCCGTGTGTATAAAGTCGAAATTTTCATTTAACAACAACTGAAGCCATTTTTTTTTCTCTCGATCACATCACAAACCTTCGAAAGTTGCCGCGGCAAAACACTCGGCTCAACGACAAATCGTTTCCAGTAAAGGTTTGCCGTCTCCACCGAGAGTAGGCTAGCCGCAACAGCAAGAAAGAAAATGAAGTAGAAGAAGAACTTCAAGAGTTTAAACCATTCACATGATCTAAAGTTTAAATCTTTCAAAAAAAGATCTAATCTACCGCCTCGAGACAGCCACGACGACCATGCGTTACGAAGTGGTTGTGTAGACCATGTCGCATGGAAGGACGGAGGAGGTCACGACTCGCCATTTCAAAGGCAGACGATCAACGAAGGTCAAACGCCCGCCTCTCGCCTCCGCCTCTCGCCTCCATCGCCGCTAACAAGCCAGCAAGCCATGTGTGGTGTTTGCAGATCGTTGAAAGTCATCTCATCGCGTCTTTCGTTGCTTCGCAGCGGTTTTGTGTTCAAACATGGCCTGGTCAGCTTCTCATGCAGCTCCTTGTTCTTCTTGTCCCCCAGCACTTTGTTGATATCATCTTTATCGAAACAACTCGTCGCACCTGTGTGAACTGACAGAAGAAGAAGCCCTACACATTTTTTTCTCTATGGCATTTGTGACTTGTAAATGGATTTTTCTTCTTCAAAAGCAACAAAACTTCCACAAACAAACCCGTGTTCTTCAGTCTTCAAGAAGTCGGAGAATCGTCTAATGCAAGAGAGGTGAGACGCCGAGTACAAGAGGAAAGAAGACAACTGTTAGAAGGAATTCCTGCTTTGGAAGAGAGACGAGACTGAAAGGTGTGCATTACAGGATAAGAACAAGACCAAACGCGATGAAAAACTTAAAAATCTTGATTTAAGCTCGTGAATCGACTTTAGAAATTCCCTTTGAAAGCTATGTTTGATGGTCAAATTGTCGAAATGGGACTGGATACGCGACAATGGCTCATAGCAACAAAGAAATCATCGAAAACTATGTACAACAACTAAAAAAGGTTTGAGATTTTCGAGCAAATAGAAAGTGGGCTTAGGTTTGGGTGACATCCTGGAGCACGAGGTTGAAGGAGATCCTCATGTTGCCACGAATCACATCGATTCGACGCTCACGACAATCGTTATGAATCTGAAACATAGTTTAGCCGGGGGTTATCGTCTCTTACCTCAACCCAAAAGCTGGGCAACGAAATGATGCCCGCCAGGGCGGCATCGCTTTGATATGACGAGTGAATAACACCGAGATCCAGGTGGAACTTCACGTCATCGCCGTTATTTCGAGCCACCAACGCCTTGAAATGTTTGCTTTCTCTCGGATCAAAGGGCACTCGACGAACCTTGATGAAGCGAAGAATGCCGTGAAGAGTGAAGTTCGTGACCGATTTGTAGAGATTGACTTCTTGGGGAGGCGCGGGGCTGGCTGCCCACGCGTCAAGGGTCGCGTCCGTCACTCCGGGCAGATAGAGGGCGCGGCCACGCGGCTGGACACTCAAGTACCGTAACCGGGGCAACTTTGAGAGCACCTGAAGATTGAGAGATTCTGGCTCAGTTCAAACCTTGTCAGACAGGATCTCAGCATTATGAACGCCGAAGTCGAGGACAAGCTTCTCGAGTTCTTTTAGCTTCTCGACGAAACGACACCACCGTTCAGCGGAGAGGGCGAAGTAACAATAAGTGAAACCAAGTTCACGAACCGAGCTGAAACCTTTCTTATGAGTCTCGAGTGTTTGTGCATTGAAAGCTGGGTTCTGTTCATGAATCGAGGCACTTGTTTGCTAATGTTTTGTCTCATAGATATCAACTGACTGGTTATCGCGGGACTGGTAATAGTGTCCCCAATGCAGGAGATCAAAGATTGGACTCTTCTACAGTGATCTAACTCTCTAAACATCTAAGCCAACGCCTCTACTACTAAACCTCTCGCATTATATGAACAATGACTCTCGTCTTACCCTTCCACCATTCTAGTCTACTAGTAGCATCCATTGCCTACAAGTTAAGCAACCTGTGGTCTCATACAGTAGCTGCCTCCTCCAGTCAGTCTCCCGACCAAAGGCCTCTCCCCACCTAACTATACATTGTGTTCTCGAAGTCCTCTAAGAACGTCAGAGCCCCCCGTCGTTATCAGTCGTCATGCCCTTGGGGGTGAAGGAGAAGACGGCAAGGTGACAGCTCGACGTCCGTCAATCCCCCAAATTCCTTCTTCCCATCATCTTCAAACTGGTAAACAAGTCGCTCCATTGTCCGGGAAGGTGGCGCCCTGGCTCCTCCATGGCCACCACTGATAAGCTCCTCCAGTCCCGCTTCTTGCCAAAAACCCTGCAGGAAAAAGAGTCTCACTTCCCGTCATTCTGAACGCCTCGAAAGGTGTCTATCACCGTGTTTTAGGGGGTCTCTCGTGTTCGCGATCAAACTGCGTCCTCTTAGTTAGTTCAGCCGCTCCCTCAAAAGAGAAGGAGGGACCCCGGAAGAGAGATGTCCACAACGTCAAATGGCGGACGGGATGATCGGGACGTGAAGCGGTGACAGACGCCAAGCTGGGGACGGAGCCTGTCAATGTGGCCAGGCAGCCGCCTTCACTTGGCAGAGGAGGAGGAGAAGAAGGAGACAGACGTCTCCATCGAGGCCTCCTCCACATATCCCTGACAGACTGTCGAAGCCCCCTCGCTCCCCGTCCGCCTCGCTACTCGGCCTGACAGGCAGGCAGGCGACGCGCGCGACGGCCCCCACGCCATCTCCGGAAGACCAGCGCAAACAACAGCATGTCAAGCGCGCGTTTCCACACTCATCGTTCAAAAAGTTCTTTCTCCTCCTCTTGACTGACTACAGTATGCCGTAAGCCCGTACCTCAGCTCGGTCCAGGAGCGATCGAAGACGTCGGCCAACTGCTCGCTGAAGGCGATGTGGTCGAAGCTGAGGCGAGCGCCGAGTTCCACCTCACGAAGGATCGTGTCCAGAGCTTGGACCTCATGGCAATCCTGGAAGATCATCACTTGAGAGAGATTCAATACCTTATCGTCCTCCTTCCAGACCATTTCCTTCGTTTTCGACTTCTTCCTCAAGGCGACGACGACCCGTCTGTCTTTGACTGAAGTCTCGCCGGCTCGACGGATCTTCCCCAAGGTGTGTGTGGCTGTCCATCGCCTCTCCACTCTGAAGAGACTCAAATGTCGTTGGGGAAGAGAGACGAGAGAGTCTTCCGCGTGCTTTGGATGCGTCATAAAGGCGCTAGTGCCGCCGCCGGCAATGAGCACTCTTTACGAGGCGTTAAGTAAAAAAGCGGTCCCGTTGAGTTTTTTTCTTCCAACATTAGCACTTACAGAAGGTCGTCGACGCGGGTGCGCGGCAGTCGGTGTCGATGTCGTGTTAGAAGGAGATTGAGGCGTTGGTTCACTCGCTTCGCCCTTGCCACCTCCACATGAGGTAGTCGGGTGAAAACGGCTCGCAAGACCTCGTCGGGTAGTCGGCTGAGTGGATCCTCATGAGCCATTTCGTCCCAGTCCTGGAAGCTCTATAGTCTTTCGTCCTTCTTGGCAAAGGAGGCAACGCGCCACGTGCGATTACGCGTCAAGACTGAGACAAGATACAAGCCAACCCCCGGGGGTGTCGCGCCACACGCTGGCCGGCGTCCGACGAGGCCTTATAAATCTTTCGACTCGACAGCTCTTCAAGACACACAAACAAGGGTACAAGCACGCTGTCAATCTGTCCTTATCTTCGCCCTCCTCTTGAGCTTGGGGCGGGCGGTCGACGCTCTCTCCCCACTCTCCCCTCTGCAAGGGCCCGCTTCAAGACTGTCTCTGGGTGTTCCGAGACATTGACGAGGGGAGGAAGGAAGGAGAAGGAGAGAGAGGACCACACAAACAAGTGGTGACGTCCCTTCGAGAGCGATAGGAGCGTCGCCGACAGATAAGGACTTGCCAAGTGGGCGCCCCCATGTGATGGAGGCGCGGCGCCGGCGCCGTCCACGAAGCTCGCCTGAGGGCGGGCTGGCGGGGAGATAGTCGCCGAACGCCACTCAAACTGTGCCGGAGAAAATGGTAAACAAGTCGCCCCTCTCCTGGAAGACAGACAAGACAAAGACGGAGGCGACCGGACAGGAACTATGCGTTATTAGAAGCTGTAAAAGACAAGAAGCCACGCGGGGACACTGAGCAAGTGACAAACTGCCAATACCGTACGATGCCTCATCTCTCGCGCAACTTCTCAAGACTCTGAGGGCATGTAGATAGCAAGTGGGCATGCCGCTAGCTGAGTTGAAGATAGGTGGAAGAGGGGGAAGAGGATGACGAGGAGGACGAGCTGCCGACTCCGCGGCGCCCGTCCATTCGTCTATATCAAGGTGATGGAAGATGGAAAAAGGTACTAGATGACGCCTTGAGACGAGGAGACGAAGGAGACGAAGAAGGAGGAGGAGATCAAACTAGCGAGTGCCAAATTCACATTGACAAAGATGAATTCAGCCCGCGCCATGTCGACAACGTTGAGGCGAAGAAGACGAAAAAGGAGTGGTGATGGCGGCGGCGGCCGCCGCCGCCACCGCCGAGACGCTGCTCGCTGCTGGGTGAGGAAGGGGAAGGATTCCTGATGGGCTTCGATCTCGCATGTGACACGTGTCAGGTCGCATTCGAAGATTCGCCGGACTCTCTCCCCTCCCCCTCCCTCGTGAAGACGACACATCAATCTGCGGCGACGAGCGTCTTGAAGACACGGGCCCATTGTTATACCAGCAGGCAGCCGGCCGAGAGACGCTACCGTAGTCGCTCATAGAGTTCATCGCCTCGAGAGCCGAGAGACATCAGCGAGCTAGTGGAGCGCGGCGCGGATTTTGCTGTCTCCGTCGCGCGCTGGGCGTGAAATGCAAATGAGGCGAAGACGACGAGAGGAGACGAGAGTTTCCTCCCTCTCGGCCGTCCCCGTCGTGCGGGACGCGACACGGCGGAGGTGTCAGGAGGGTGCGGACGCCGATTGAGTGACAAGGCGCATGACACGTGTCGCGTCCACTTCCATTTCAGCCCTCCTCCTCTTCGTCGTCTTCGTCGGAGCTGCCGACGAGGAGAAGAAGGAGGATGTCGGCGTGTGGGTGAAGGAGTGCACGTCGACGCGTCAAGACAGCTCCTTTCACATTCAGTTGAGATTTTCCGCGAACGGACAGGAGGGACACCCTTTCCTCCCCAAGCCTTTTTCCTTTAGTTTTGCCAAACAAACCAGAACCCGGTCACAGAAGCAAGAAAGAAAGGGAACGATCACAGATAAAAGATCGCGCCAGGTGCACTGATGGACGGGCGGAAGAAGGAACGACCAAAGAGGGACATAGAGGTGAATGTTTTGGCTCTTCACAAGACGAGAGGAAAGCGAGAGTAATGGGAGGAGGAGGGCGCAGGTGTCGAGCGACGGGTCGCCAATTTCCATATCAGAGTGGACAAATCGCTAGTGAAGCGAGGCGGCGGCTCACATTGACACTTCCAGACACCACACCTGCCCACCGAGAACGCGCCCGACCTGGTTGTGTCGAGGCGTGCGCGTGGGCGGAAATGCCTTGACATGAGATGTCTTGTTGTGCCCTGAGAGTCTCCCGGACACCAGGCGGCTCTTCCCTCGCGATGAGAGACTCTCACTCATCAACGAAGATGTCGCGCAACCCGACCTTAATATGAACAAGGAGGGACGGGATTATTCCCCCCAGATGCCTCTCTTTGTTGCGTAACTCTAAGCCTGCTCGAGACACAAGGAATGAGCAAGCAGGTGCAAAACAGGAAAAGTCGGGGAACCTTCGCCGAAACGGGAGGGCCAGAAGAAGGGAGGTGTATTGTAAATCAAATTGATGGGTGGGTCAAAGCGGCACCGCCGCCGCGCTCTTGGAGTCACGCCAGCGGAGCCTGAAGCGAAAAGCGCTATGAACATCAACACTATGGCGATTGTTGAAGAAGAAGAAGGAGTGATGCGAAGTGCTTGAGCCGAGCGGCGCCTCGCGCGGGCTGCCCAGTCAGTCCTCACGCCGGCCCGTGTGTGTGACAGAGAGAGCCTTCAGCGCACGGTGACAAGCTCGTCCATTAGGGCCTCTTGAGGGGGGAGAGAAGGGGGAGGCTTGGCCTTGCCCCCCTCGAGAACGTTGACTGATATCCCGGACGATGGACGTCCTCCGCCAACGACACACCAACAGGCGGCCTCCCCCTTCCCCTGACTGGTGAGAGACATTTGACAAGTGATCCCGAGGTCAACTTTGCTCGCGCTTCTCCCACAATTTTTGGGCCTACGATAAGGAAACTGTACAGTCTGGGAGCTTCCTGATTTTGAGTAGAAAGGCTCAAGGACCGCGAGCGCCTCTTCAAGCTGTCAGTCCATAGCGCGCCACCGGAGATGTCCCCCTCTCCCAACGAGCCAGCGTGTGTGCAAATACTTTGAGTGACAAGCGTGCGTGGCTCAGACAACGAATTGGAAGACGACACCGAGCAATGAGATAATTCATCGCATTACGTCTGTGGGGCGGCCGAAGAAGGAAACTGTAGAAGATTTGTGGTAGATCAAAACTTGAGGCGAGAGGGAGAGGTAGGTCAGAGGGGAGAGGTCGAGGGAGGGGAAGAGGCGTTCCCATGGTGGCAGTGCGCATTCCCGCACACACTGTCCTTCAATTTTCCATCACCGGACAAGAAGAGGAAGAGGAGGAGAAAGGGGAGGAGACATGCGCGATGAGCAATCAGAGAAGACACGTCAAATGTCGTCTTCTCGCCGTGCACCGAATGGGACGCGCCTTCAGAGCCGTTCAGCTCACGGATCATTACTCTCGTCTCTTTCCTCCTTCACCGGTCGACTAATTGGAGGAGATTTGCGAGTCGTCAATGGAAGGAAGAAGACGACGCGCGCGCAGTTCAAGTGAATGCGATTGGCCTGTCAGCACCGATGGTTGAGCACCGCTGCGGCGACTGCCATGTCGCATCACCGCAAACGGGCATCTTCGTCTTTTCAATTCGCGTCGAGTCGCAGAACAAGGCCTCCTTCTACGCCCACCAACACCATTCGGGGCAAGGGAGCATCTGTTCCACGGTCGTCGATACGCTTGTGCATGAAACAGCACCGAACCCTCGCATTGAGACCAAACTTTCTTGTTTTCAACTTAGACCTCACATGGTTCGACGTGATAAAGGAAGAAAAACAAAGGCGTGAGAGCTTGCTTTACGAGCTTCACTAAAGGGCAACGTGCCAGTGAAAGCAAAATTGGAACTCTCCCGAAGAGATAGGGAAGAGAGGAAAGAAGGCAGATGTTTGGGTATCAAAGAAACGAGCGCCGGGAGTGGAGGGGGCCCTCAAGAATCGCGCGCCCATCTCGCCGTTCGTCCCCTCAGCCGTGCTCGTCATAGGCAAAATGGCCTAATTGAAGGAATTACTTGAGGCTCGGCCCTCAAGGAGATCTTTTTAGTCCTCTCAAGAGAGGAAGAGGACGTCGTCAACGACGTCGAGGGCCTCTACGACGGCGTCGCAATCAAGATCGGCAAGACCCTTGAAGGCCTTCTCTACAGTAGGGCTTCTCGAGTTCCATTCCTTCTTCCCTTGCCAACAACTTCGCTTCTCTCCTGTCAAGCTATTCACAGGGATGATAGCCCAGTCACATATTCCCATGCCCTACTTGTAGGCTCATCAAACAACAAAGACAATCGAAAAAGACAAAGCGGGGGCCGAAAAGGATAAAATCTTCAAAAACAACACACCACTCAAGAACGACCGGAAGCGGGGCAAAGGAGGCCGATGAGTGTCGGCTTTCCGGGACAGCCCCCTTCTTTGAGTGACAGGTTCTCATCGCTCCGCCATCAGAATTTCAATTAGCGTGCGAAATCCCCTCTCCCTCTCTTTCTCTGTCCTCGGCGAGATTTATTGGTTTGCAAGAAGAAGAGACGCGGGCCATGTTTGCATTGCTCGTCTGCCACGTCCACCACCACCTCGCCTGTGCTGCATCCCCTTGGTTCGCCTGGTGGAAGGGGGCGCTCGACGATGGGCGAAGAGATGAATGCGAATGCTAGCGCCTCCATCAGTCAAGCTGCGAGGGACACAACGTTGAAGGCGCGGGAGTACGCGCCACTCTTGACCTTTCTAGTCACCTAATCCCCCTCTCATTTCTCTCACTTTTCACCTTCAAGCAACAAACTACAATTTCCTGGAACAAAAGGACTTCCCTCTAAGAATGTGAAAATGAGACAGGCGGATGTGCGAAGAGAGAGACGTGCCGAAGTCGAGAAGGACCCCCGTGAGGAGTCGAAGGCGGAGGAGAAGAGAAGAGGATGGATGAACTGGACGGCGCGAGAGAGGCCCCAGGGTGCCCGGGGCGGCGGCCGGCGGCGTCAGTCCGACGGAGCAGCGGGCAGGGCAAATGAATAAATGCTTGCCGGCAAGCAACTGGTCGCGCTACTCCATCACGGTAGACGCGACAAGAAGAAGCGAGGAGGGCCGCACGCGCCCCCGGCCCGGAGAGGGGGACATCACTTCTTCTTCTTCTCTTTGAGTCTTCGACAACATCGCCAAGTCTGCCTGCCTGCTTCTTGGACCTCGAGATGGGGAGAGGAAGAGAAGGGAAGTTCTTCTACAAAAGAAAAAATTCCCTTTAGCATTTTCTCAAAGAGCATTGTTGAGGGATGGGACTGGCAACGAGAAGAAAAGAAGAGTGTGAAAACATCTGTTCCTCCTCGCGTCGATCAGTCGCCTCCCTGCTGCGAATTGTCAATTGTCAATCAAAACCATTTGTACCGAGGGGCAGGGAGACAAGATGGACAAGGCGCGAGTCGGTGGCATGAAAGACGAAGGAGAAAGGGGGAGAAAGGGGGAGTCGCCACTGGCAGGACCCCGCCGCGTCCTCGAGGGCGCCCACTTGGATGCCCCACAAATGTTGCCTAATCGAGCCGGACCAAGTCCTGGGAAGGTCGGAGGGCGCCTCGGCCAGGTAAAAGGGGGGCGACCAGGCAGGAAACAAAGACGCAACACTCCTCTTCGAGGAGATTATTGCTCTTTCGCTCAATTACTTTCATGGGAGACCGGATGAGAGACTGTATTCCTCTTCAAAAAGCAATTTTCGCCCCGGGACCCGGTCGAACATATTGCACATTGGAATTCCCATAAGCGCGGAGAGGGAGGGAACAGCCGGCTGGCTTATAAAATAAAATCCCGAACGACGCACTCGAAGGCGCCAGCACACGGTAGGCCGCGCCATTCGCATTTTATGGAACACAAAATCCGCGCCAACGCTCGTGAAACGCGCACTCCGGCAAGAGGTTCCCGCACGACATCTGCGCAATGGGCTTGGCTTTGAAGTCTGCCGGCTCACCAAATCCTCTCATTCAATTCATTCAATTGACTCTCTATGATCTACGGGGAGAGAAAAGCTCTTGACAAGAAGACCCGAGGAGGAGTAGACAGACAGGAAGGAGACGGACGACGCGCGGACAAGAAGACAGAAGGGGGCGACGACTGACGGAGAGGCGGGCGACGGCGGCGGCGGCGGCGGCCGAGCGAAGGGGTGGAGAGTGTCATTGCGATGTCATTCAAATGTGGCACCGTCACTTTGGACGTCTCCTCGACGCGCGGCGCAGCGCTCGGGACTCTTGCTGAGACGAGGAGGAGGAGGGGGGAAGGGGCGAGAGCAGTGCCTTCATCAGTCAGTCTGCCACGCACTGTCAGGCCGCCCGTCCGTCCATCGCTCGTCGCGTCCCCGCTCTCCTGTCGCCGACTCGCCGTCAACTTCGTCGTCAATGTCCTGGAACCAAGCACTGAAGAGTATGGGGGACCCCCAAACGTGAATCAAATGGAACACTGGAGAAGTATACAGACGGAGTCGAGGAGGGGGAGCCTTTTTATATCAAAGGCAAGTGATAAGGACGCTCAAAAAAGTGCTGCGGCAGCAGAAATCAGCTTGTCACTCATGGGTCAAGGTGAAAAAACCGACGTGCTGCGACAGCGAATTTTTTTTTATCTTCTTCGTTTGAAGGGAAGGCGGCAGCGGCGACGGACAGAGACAAGACAGTTCAAGACTATGGACATCTCAACGTCTCAAAGGAGGCCGGAAGGGGGACTGGACGGACAGACGATGGAGGATTAGAGCGTTGACAAGGGCGGTGGCAGGGGGGATGGAAGGGGCGAAAGGAGGAGACAGAGGCCGAGTCACGGATTGCGTTTCGCCGATGGGAGAGAAGTCGTCAACAGAGGACGCTGATTGGCAGGGCGGCGACAGCCGGGGCGAAACTCGAGAAGAAGAAGGGAAGAAGAAGGAGGAGGACGCGCATCCGAGGAGCCGCGCAGCCCCTTTCGACCTTTGCCATTACTCGATTGGGACTGTTCAAATGAGAAATCTTTGAGAAGAGACGAAGCAGGTTGCACCGGCTAGCACGGCAATGGCGGTTCGTTTGGGGCAAATGGACAACAAGCGATGAAGAAGATCTCTTGAGAAAAGCTAAACAACGATTCCAGAGTGTGAATAATGTAGCTTTTAACTCCCTTCTATAAACTCAGAGGGTGAAATAAACGCACAGTGAAGAAGAGACGCTGCAGAAAGAGCCAATGGTTACGTCCAGTTTCATTTAGAAGAAAAGTTCAAGCAATAATGCACACTGCTAAGGATAGAGCTAGCGATTCAACTCAACCGAAGGCCCACCTTCCGATCTCGTACAGTCTCCCACCATATCCCCACTCTGGCGTCTCAGCGTCTCCACGGGTATGCATGATTGCGCACATTTATGTCTCCTTCCCCTCTCCACTCCCTCGCCTTCTCCTCGACCACCCCCGAGATGGGGCTGAATTGCACGATCTTGCCGTCGGCCCATTATTCGACCGTATAAACCGTAATGCGAAAATTGGAATTTCTTTCCACATTCTCGAGTTTCTTCAACCCCATAAATCCAAAAGGGCGCACTGACGAAACGTTCACGACAGGGCATCGGGCGGCTTGTCGCCTTTGCGCATCTCCATCTCATTGAAAAGGGACGAGGAAGGGGAGACCTGATGGGGGTCCTGGAGCTCCTCGGTTCGCCTACCGGGAGTCCCTTCGCATCACCGTCACCCCTCGCTAACGACCTAGAGGGACCTCTCAAGAGGACTCAACTGGCAGGCAGGGTGAAGAGGAGGAGGAAAGAGAGAAGATGGACGGGGGCCAACGAGGTCCGGAGGAGCCAGCCGGGGTGAGCTCTGAAAACGAGGGCGAGGGCGCATCTCGCTGGCAGATCTCACAGAGAGCTCGCCCCGCTCGCAGCTCTTGCCGCTCATGTCTGACAGGCAGGCGAAGACCATATGAGTGAGTTGTGTCCGTCACGTTGTCTTCTCCTTCTCCTTCTTCTCCTTCTTCCCACATCCTCCTCTCCCCTTCCTCTTTAGTCATCAAAGAAGCCCTGAAGTCGCGACTAGAGTGAAGAAAGACAAGGGCGCACCAACCTTCGACGAAAGACCCTTAGAATGAAGAATTTATTGAACACTGAGACTATTAGCGACAAACCCCCAGACAATGGCGAACGTAAATTTTGAAGCGAACGTCGCGTTTTATGAAATCAAGGAAATGTCGAAAGTGCCCTTTGCAGAAGTTCAGGGGCGGTGAATACACAATGCGAAGAAGGAGAAAAGAAGTTCCGCTTGTTTGTGGCTGTCGTTGTGAAACACAACGACAACTGGTTCGTTGAGAAGCGTAGGTCAACGCGCGCGCGCGAGGCGAGAGGAGGCGAGAGGGGGAGAGATGTTTATAAGAGGTGACACGGAGATTTTGCAGGAAGGCGCGCGCGCTCGCGCACGGGAGGGCGCCAACACGACGCGCACTCAACTGTGAACAATCGAAGACGACAGCGCCCCCCGACGCGCGCGCCCGCGACGAGGAGGGTCGCCTTCGGGGAGCCTCTCGCCGGCCTGTCCACGCACGTCTCGTCACCCGCCTTCTAGTGAGAAGTGGCAGTCGACTACGTTTCGAACGGATCGCATCATTGCGAAGATGGTCGTTGTTCTGCTTCTTGTGGGGTGCCTTCCTTGAATAGTCAAATGAGGACTTTGAAAGAGGCAAAATTTGCTAGACAACAAATCTTCCACCAAAGGAAGGTCACTGAAGCATGCATCCTGATCCGAATTTGTGGTTAGACCGAAACAAATTTGATCAATTAGAACTTGAAGAGAGAATTTGGACCGAGGAATTGGGCACTGAAGCTGAAAAGAATTTGAAATCGTGGAAGTGAAGGCTGCTCGTCGCATTACAGTGGCGTGGCCTTTCGACACCCGATCCATCTGGTGATGGAAAAAAGCCTCAATCGAGTGATTCCGGCGTCGCTCGAGAAGCGCGCATCTGGTCAGTTCTCGCTGAAGCTGCTCGAAAGAATCTGAACAGTTGGAGAATTGCAGAGTTCACGAGGGCTTGAAAAGCCAGATTATTCCCACGAATCCCACACCAGCCTTCTTTCACAGAGCAGTGCGAAATTATGATTCTGAAGTCTACTCAAATCAAAATTTCGTCACTGACATTTACCATCATTCAAAGCCGTCGGATTTGAGAAGAACAACAAGCTGTATCTGTTTCGAATCTCAAAGAAGATTTATATTTCGTCGATCGATGCTAGTTTGCTCATATCTCACGCTTGTTGCTTTGATAATCTTCACGCTCGACGTTCCACCTTCATACATGCATTCTCGTGGTCGAGATGATGCTTGTTGCACTTTCATAATCACAAGGCGACCTTACGTTTTCACAACTTTCTAATGTTTCACCCCGCTTGAAGCAAACGGAAGGGCAAGAGTCATTTCACCTGCGGCCTCGTGCAACCTGCTACTGAACGTTCTTCTCGACTTCTCATACAATTGACACAATTGGTTGGCTCAACACAATTGGTTTGTGTCAACTCGAGAAGGTAAGAGTTTTAGGAATGAGGGATTTTGTTTCAGATGTTGCCCCGTTTTAGTCCTCACATGTCCCATGTCTCTTTCGGCAACGTAGAGCGTTTCGATGCTTCGATGCAGGCGTCCGTTGTTCGAGTACTCAGCAGCAATCCCAGGCTGACCATCTTGACCATTCAATCGGCGAGTCTAATCGACGACTTGGAGGTTTTCAAGTGCGGCCTTGTCGCTCTCCAACGTCAGCTCTCGGAGTTAGCTATTTATGGTGTGCACCCAAGAGAGATCGCCGGAATGCAGAGGCTTCCGTGCACACACCAATTAACAAAGTCTAAATGTATTTGTCTTACAAACACGGACAGCGAAGACGTGTTCTATGGCGACGCCATCGGGGCAATTCGTTGCTTGCGCGATTTTTGCAAGTTCGCTGCTTCGACGGACGAGCCACGAGGGCGACTTACCGAGTTCACATTTCCCTCCGAAGCTGACGCCAACACGTTTCTCAATTACCTAGAGGCTGGTTACCACGAAGTGCGCTTAATGACCTCGACCCCGGTGAGCCAAACCCTTCAATCGATCTTGCGTCGCATTCGAAGGCATCGATTTTGTAGGGCGAAGCTTCAAGTCGATGGATTGACGGAAGTTTTTATTATACAGGATGGGTCGGACGAGCTGCCTTGCCTCATGAACGCTCTCATCACTACTTCTTCGTTCTATTCTTAGATGCTTACATTTTTCTTTTGGTTACATTTGAAAACATTTATGTTGGTCTCAAAGAAATCACTTAAGCACGCTGATATATTGTTTTATCCGTTTTAATAAAGGGGACTTTTACGAGCGCATATCCGTGCTCGAGTATTGGTGCTAATTACCTTTTGTAGCGGATCATCCTTCTGTGTAGATATTAATTGTCCCACGCGTTCTCGTAAAGGAATGTGCACTCCGCTACATGCCGTCTGCGAGAAGAACGCCCGCAATTTCTTCTGGTGTTTGGATTTGGCTAGCGTTTTTCGCGTTGCTGGCGTCGACCGACGCCTTCGTAAATTGATTTTCGCCTTGTTTGGCTTATTATTTACTGTCACTAATTTCAATAGTTCGTTTGCGAACTTGCTTATCAATTGCACAGTGTCTCCGATTGAACGACGAAATAAAACGTCATTTAGACGGGAAGTTATCTTCCAAAGACTGGCTTTCAGTGTTGATCTTCACTTTGAGAGGAACGAAGATGTGGCAAATGGTTTCATCAATCTTCTCTCAAGCCCTCTTTCGGCATGTTTACAACATGCCAGAGACTCGTTTAGATTTCATTTACAGTTTGAAGGACTTAACGCCGTTGGTCTGCGAAAACTGGAAAAGGTGAAATTTTAAACGTAATTGCACCAAATCATTTCAGCTCTTGCCGCATTTCAGTCCTCACATTAGATTTGTACGTTTCAATTACATCAAGTGTTTTGATGCCTCAATGCAGTCTTCAATTGTTCGAGTGCTCAACAGCAATCCCGAGTTGACCATCTTGAACGTTCACTCAGCAAATCTCATTGACAACTTGGAGGTTCTCAAGCGAGGGCTAAACGCACTTCAACGCCGACTCTCACTATCATTTTTCGGGCTGCACACAAGAGAGACTGCCAAAGTACTGACGCTTCCGTGCACAACCCTATTCATCAAGTGCGAATGCAGTCGTCCTGCTGACAGTGGAAAAGCGTTCGACGACGAAACAGAGTACTTTGGCGATTCCATTGGCGCAATTCTTTGCTTGCGCGCGTTGTGCAAGTTAGTGGCTGCGACGCCTGACCCACCGCGTGTGCGTTTCGACTTTATTTATTCTTCCGAGGGCGATTTCAACACATTTCTTGCCTATCTAGAGAAAGGACCGCACGAGTTTCGGATACTGTCGTCGTCACCGGCAAACCAAACTCTGAAATCTATTTTGCGGCACATTCAAAGACGCCGATGCGGTGGCGCGGAACTTCAAGCCGATGCGTCCGTGAATGTTTCTGTACACCATGGATTTGCAGAGTCAACTTATCGTATGAGAACCACGATCACTAACATATTGTTTCCCTGAATGCTTGCCTTTTTTAATTCTTAGTGTTTTCGAAACAAAGTGAAAAAAATTCCAGTTTAAAATCGCAAACTTAAATTGTTCATCCTAACTTCTAGGTTCGATTAGGCAGTGCGAGCAAAGTTCACAATTTCTATCACGATAGAGGCCCAAAGGGCGACATAAGGGGGAAGTTTCCTTTGTTGCAGATGAGAGAAAGGACGTGAAATTCGGCCTCGAAGTTCCCTTTGAAGGAAGCTTCACCTTTTAAACATCTTTTAAAAAAAAGAAAAGTGAACCCTGTGGAAGGTAGTGAAATTCGTTTCAGATGTTGCCGCGTTTCAGTCCGCACATGAATTTTGTTCGTTTCAATTATATAGAGCGTTTCGATGCTTCGATGCAGGCGTCCCTTGTTCGAGTGCTCAACGGGAATCCCGAGCTGAACGTTTTGAGCATCCATACAGCAAGTCTCATTGACGACTTTCAAGTTTTCAAGCGTGATCTTCTCGCCCTTCATCGCCAGCTGTTGGAGCTAACAATTTTCGGGGTGCACACAAGAGAGACTGCAGGAATGCTGGCGCTTCCGTGCACAACCTCATTTACCAAGTGCGACTGTATTCGTCTTGCTGAAAGTAGTAAAGTGTTCGACGACGAACAGGAGTACTTTGGCGATTCAATCGGTGCGATCCGCTGCTTGCGCGACTTCTGCAAGTTGGTGAGAGCGACTACGGACTCTCCGCGTAATCGTTTCGAATTTACTTATTCTTCCGAGGCCGATTTCAACACATTTTTTGCCTATGTAGAGAAACGACCGCACGAATTTCGGGTATTGTCGTCGTCAACGGCAAACCTAACTCTGAAATCTATTTTGCGTCACATTCGACGGCGCCGATGCGGTGGCGCGGAACTTCAAGTCGATGCGTGTGTTTTAGTCTCCATAGACTACTACGAATTAGACGAGTCGACTTATCTTATGAGAACCACCATCACTACCGCAGCGTTTTCTTAGATGATTGTACTTTGTGTTCGTAGTGGATTTAAAACAAAAAAATAAAAATTTCACATTTTATGTCGTGGAATCGACGGCCAGCAAAGTTCCTTGACAGCACGGATAAGATTCCTAATGCAGGACTCCAGTTCAGCTGCGCCGGCCATGGAGACTTCTCTGAGCGTAGAATAGGTTGGGCGCTAGTCTTCCGAAATAGATGTGATGTGTATGTGGCCTATTTCTTGCTGTGATAAATAACATTGTAAATACATGTCCGCTCTCACTTCTAAGTGCTAATGATGACTTGGCGATAGTCAAATTTCTTTCCGCTCTGTGCTTCACAATACAAATGTTGTCGCCGCTGCACGCCGTTTGTGAGAAGAACGCTCGCGATTTCTTCTGGCGTTTGAATGTGACGAGCATTTTCCGCGTTGCCGGCGTCGATCGATATATTCGCAAATTGATCTTCAAATTGTTTTCTGCATTATTAAGCCCGCAATATTGGTCTGCACATCTGACGGTCTTTGTCACGGTTGCTCCAGTGAAACGGCTGAAGAAAGCATCATGCTCGGTGCGTCGCAGCGTCATCGGCAGACGGCTCGCTTTTAACGTTTATCTTTATGTCCAGTACAATGAACAAGTGGTGGACGTTTTGAAAGCGCTTCTCGTGAGTCCGCTTTCAGCCTATTTGAAACACGATGTGTATTTTCTTTATGTAAAATGCTTCGATGCTGCAATGCAGGAGTCAATTATTCGAATTCTTCAAAATAATCCCGAACTAACCATCTTGAACATCCAAACAGGGAGCATCGTCGACGACGTGAAAGCTTTGAGGGACGGTCTTGCCGCGCTTCAACGCCAACTGACGGAATTGTCAATTTTTGGTTTGCATCCAAGAGAGACGACGGGACTGCTGACTTTTCCCTGCAAAAGACTCTTCGTTAAGTGCGAATGTATTGATCTTGCTGACTCGGGTGACATCCTCAACAGCGAGAAGGAATATTACGGCGACGTTATCGGAGCGATTCGTTGCTTGCGCGACTTATGCACGCTGGTGACATTGACGACGGAGCCGCCGCGTGTACGTTTCGACTTTATTTATTCTTCCGAGGCCGATTTCAACACATTTCTTGCCTATCTAGAGAAAGGGCCGCACAAATTTCGGGTATTGTCGTCGTCACCGGCAAACCAAACTCTGAAATCTATTTTGCGCAACATTCGAAGGCGCCGATGCGGTGGCGCGGAACTTCAAGTCGATGTGTCTGTGAAAGTTTCTGTACACCATGGATTTGTTGAATCGACTTATCTTATGAGAACCACGATCACTACTGCATCGTTTCCCTAAATGCTTGCGTTTTTTATTCGCGGTTGTACATTTGAAACTAAATGAAAAATTCAAATTTAAAGTCGCAAATTTGGGACGTTTTTCCTAACGTTAGGTTCAGATAAGATGTGCGAGCAAGTTTAAACCCTGAGAGCTCGGATAAGAGCCTTGATGCTAGACTCAAGTTCAGCCAGGCCTGCTTTGGAGACTCCTTTGAGCGCAGAGTAGAGCTAGAAATTAGAGCGACAAGGCCTGTTGCCAACCTTTGAAACGTGGCTTTGTGACTTGAGGGCTGCAAAAGGGGTCATAAATTTCAAATTACAGTCTGTGCAGAACAGGCTACTTGCCGATAAAGGCTGAAAGACATAAGTCATTAACATCAGGCAATTTTCGTGTTTGAGGCGCAATAGGTGCGAAATATGTAGAAGAAAAGGAAACATCAAAAGTGCTTCACGAGACCGTCTAGAGTAAATTGTTATGCCAACCAAATTGAGGACCATGGAAGGCAAAACGGTTCCGGTATCACAGGTCCCTGTCTCACTTGCATTCGTGGAAAGCGCTGGTGCGGCTCCTTCATGCTTTATTGCAGTCAAATGGCTCGAGGAAAGCTATGTTTCTACACAACTTGGTGATGAATTGCAATCCACAAAACAGCGATTAACGCTGGCTCGTTGGAAGTGAACACAACTCTGAAAAGCAAGGTCCTTTCTCAGAAAACTATCTACAACTCAGATGCAACAGCTGCAAAGATGTTAGTGAAAATCTTTCTTGTGAAGGTAAAAAAACATGTATGCATGCATTGCCTGAAAACAGAGGCCTATTTCTATAAATGATCTCTAGATTAGATTCGCAACTTTTTGCATTCCTAACGCTCGCCTTTTGTGCGTGTTGGTCATCGCGCCGACGTCGAGAGCGCGCGTGACCCCTTTGCTGGTGTCCTCACGAAACCGACTTCGTCCATTAATCTGTCATTTTTTATGCGAATGTGAAATGTCGGTCGCGACATCGAGCAGTGAGAAACGAAAACGTCTTAGTTGAGTGCTCTCAAGTCATAGTTCAGATTTTAATGCTCAAGATTTAATCAGACTGGCCATAAAAAGGTGAGTAATCTCCAACAGCAGCATTTAACAGACAGGCGTAGACAATTTTGCCCAATTTTAGTGCAACTGTTGATATGCTACGGCGCCGCTTGGCAAGCTACCATCACAATGGGCAACTCATTCACAGCGGGTGAAGACGTCCACATACCGTCTTCATCGCAGTTCAAGGTCGTAGTTACGACATCCATGCCGAAGGCAAGTGGCTCATCATTGCTCGTCTACAATGAGGGCTATCACAAAGAGAGCGCCTTACTACTATCATGGCGGTGCGATCTGCTGACAAGGCTCGGCATGTGAGGACCAGCCGAAGACAACCACTGACAGTCGTCAGGTCGCCTGATGGAGGATCAAAGTTCACTTCGAAGAGGTCCGGGTTTGGTGTCACAAAGATCATAGTCTCGCATGTGTCGCACTGCGTCACTGCTGGAAACTCAGAGAAAATTACCAATTCTCATGTTTCATGCGAGTTTACCCGAGGTCGTGGTCGTCATGGTTGTTGTCATCATCGAGGAGATGGTAGTAGTACAGGTGGTTGTCTCTGGAAGGGATTCTTTCTTATAGTCACCCTCGAATATGAACAGGCTCTCACCCGCTGTTGTGACAGAAGTTCGCTGCGTCGTCGAAGTGCTTGCCGTGCTCAATGTGGCGGGTGCTGAAGTCAAGTAAACGCATGAATTAACGGTTTAACTCACTAGCTATGGGCGTGGAGCCGCCTCTGGTCGGCGCGCAGGAGAACGCACCAGGCAGTGCAAGTATCACAATGATGACAAGGAGAGAGCAACGCGTAGCATACCAACCGCGGGACACTGGTCGCATGCCGTCGACCCTCTAAGACTTTGGAAGTATCAAATTTGAGTGTGAACAAGGCACGCGTTGATGTTAACGGACCAGGAGGTTCGCGTTTGTTAAGAAGAGCCGCAAAGGAAGTCGGAACGCGTCGTAAATGTCTCCTTTCGTGTTGTTTTTGTCCCTATTCATCCCTCTCTCTCTCTCTTCAACTTTTTTGCCCGTTTCCCGTGGTTCGTTCGTCGCTGGAAATGCGCGCGGTGATGACGGAAGAAAAACGAGCCTCGCCATTCTGAGTCAACAAGGACCGCCTTGGCAAAGGCTTGAGATGCAAAAAGCATTTATCTTCGTGTATCCAAGAGCTGCATTGAATTGAGCATTTCATTTGTCATCCACCTGTTTCATTGCGGCCCTTAAAGAACACACAGGTTGTGCTTCCCTAGATACTGGTTGGAGACAGCCGCGTATTCGCCTCATTACAAGGCTGTGTGACAGGGATGCGCATTTTCCGTTTTCCGTTTTTCCGAAATTTCCGCTTTCCGAGATTTTGGCCTTTCCGATTTCCGATTTTCCGTTTCCCGAAAAGGGGTCGGAAATCGGAAAGGAATTTTGACTTCACTTTCGAGCGAATTTGAGCAAAAGTCGTTTAAATGGGCTTCAGAGACCCTAAAATTAGCTGTTCAATAGTTCAGTGAACTCGGTTTCTTTGATTGGCTGGTTGATTTAACACGCCCTTTTTCTAAGGACCAAAGAGGCTGTGGCCCGCGAATTTTAGAATTCCGATGTTTTGATACCATCTTG
>JAQIXL010001036.1:0-21518 GCA_034700245.1 Poikilolaimus oxycercus
GATACGTGCAGAAGGTCGTCTGATTGTTAGTTTGAGCATTGCGAGCGCATCGGAAAAGGTCGACTCGGAGGCTGAAAAGTAAACATGAGTGAACAATTACGTACAACTTATGTTAGTAAACAAGTAAACAACACCTAGTGTCGGTCTGATTAGTGATGCCATGAATGACATCGAGACGCTATAGTAAATGTTGCAGGTGCAATTGTAGGTGCCTGAAACTTATGCGAGGCTGGATTTCTCTCAAACCTGGAAGATTGGTGCAGACACCGTGGCCAAGGCCGGCGCTACAAGTATTCGGATCGAGGCACTCGTCGATGTCCTGGCAGGTCTCACCATCACCCGTGTAACCGGGATTGCAGACGCATTGCATGGCGCCTAAAATTTGTTTTTTGTTTGTTATGTTTTTGGACAAATAAATAAATAATGTTTTACATACCTCCAGCTACCAGACACTGTGCCTCGGTGTCGCAGTTATTCGGTCCAGTGGTGTATGTTCCATTGATGCATTCGTTCAAGGTCGTACAGTTGTCCGTGAACCAGGGAATGTTTGGCGGATGCGCATTGCCACTGTCGTCATTGCATCCGGAGTCCTAAAATCTTGTTTCTTTGTTTGCCTATCCACAACCTGGCACCTTCTTTTCGCGCAAAAGTCCTTTGGTGTTTTTTTAGAGATCTTCAAATAGCTCGAGTATATTCAGTTTCTGAAGTGTAGCCTTCAATTATTGCGCCGTTGTTAGTTTTCTCTTCAACAGACGATCACGTCGAGGCCAAGAATGCCCCTTGAACAGAAGAAATTGAAGGAAATCAGACGGATTACTCTAAAGAGTTGGTATTCCACAGGTTGTGGATAGGTGCTTCGGAACTGTGCCAATACCGGCCGTGCATGAACTTCATCTTTGTTTTTGATTGCTGGGGCCAGGCTCGTTTCGACGTTTCTTATTTTTGGCAAAGTGAAGGGCATGTGATGAGTTGGATAAGCGAAGAATTCGCCGTCGGAAGGTAGGCAAAGCAACTTCAAAAGCATTTATTCTCATTTTGATCCATTCCTTCAAAACCGTGTTTTATTCGCTTCCTACCCCTAGGTGGCATTTCTCCTCAAAGTGACCAAGAGAAAAGTTGTAGAGCTCGACGAGACGGTTCGAATGGCACCAAGAACTCCGAAAAAGGTGCAGAACCTGGAAGCAATCAGCCTCCTGAAGTTTTGAGAGATCTCAACTTCGACTGCCTAGATCTTCTCTAAATGGAAGTTCCAGACGAAATTAAACACCGTTTCAGAGTCGCGGCACCTAGGGCTGTCGAAAGGTGATTTTTAAGGAAAAATCTGGGGTTCGACTTTTTGACTTGCATAAACGGATATTTGAGTCTTACAGAGAACGTCTTGTAAAGCTAATGACTTGCTTGCATCAGAAAATGTTGTAAATAGCTGAACATTTTGAAAAGCACAGGGAGTTTGTTGTTTCAGTACAATAGGTTTAGAATGACGCAACACTTTCTCATTACCTGTGGCAACTTGCGTTGAAAAAAAACGAACTGTTTCCAGTCTTTGTACGAACGATATGCGGAACAACGACGCTACGATGAGGAGAGAGAAGCGCAGACTCGTCGCGAAGTGATCACTCCCGTCCATGACAGTCCCGCCTCGACGCCTTCAAAGAGCGGCTCAGCCAAATCCACGCCACCAAGGTCAAAAGGAACTCCGGAGAAGGAAGTAAATGGACAAACAACAAGTCCGCCCAATGGGCCTAAAAAGAAGTTGAACTTCCAAGAAAAATCTCCAAAGAAGTCCAAGGAACCCACCAGGCCTACCTTCCTTCAGGTACTTTACAAATCAAAGCAACAAGGAAAAAGAGTTCATTGCAGAAGTCTTTGGAACTTTCGAAGAAGATGGAAGCAGTCTCACCACAGAAAGGTCTCCTTCCCCGCCCCTTTATTGTGCGAGAGAGTCTCTCCTCTCGCCGCCCTTTCCACATTTCCTGGCTTCCATCTCACAAGTGCCTCATTTCAGATTCTTTGGAGGTGTCGACAAAGGCCAGCGCTCAAGAAGAAGCGCCGAAGCTGACTCTCGAGAGAAAAGCGTCAGCAGAAGAAGAAGAGATGTCGCGTCCCGAGTCACCGCTAGTCGCTCAGCCCCCGAGTCCTGGACCTTCGACTTCGCGTGAGCTTTCACTTTTGTGGTTTGGCTGTTTTACGCGCACATTTTATGCGAATCCAAGTTGGCGGGCTAGTTACGGGGAGTGAAGCACATGAAATTGTATCTCTTCACGATTCATGGCCGCTTTCGTATCAGAAACGACGGTTGTTTTTGCTGACGATTCCTTCTTGTTCGCGGCCGTCGATTCTAAAGAAAGCATCGTAACTTGGCATTCGAGAATTTCAACTAAGGTCTCACACATGACCTTCTGGCCTTGAAAGCAAGGATTGCTCGCTGAGATGCACAATGATGATGCAAGAAATAAGTTTCGAAATCTTTCATAACACTTTCCCCAGCAGCTGGCATGGTGAGGGAGCCTGTGTCAAGGGGAAGGAACCTGGACCTCGTTGTTCCCAATCACTCGAAGCAGACTCACCACACTATTTACAATTGCAATGAAACTTCAAAACACGTGGAAACTTGTAACCATAAATGGTTTAGGTGCATCAGTAGCTCTTCGCGGTCCAAGTGTAGCACGTTTCCTACGAGAAAGCGCTGAACGACAAGTCAAATTAGCTATCAAGTTGGAGAAGGCGCAAGGACGAGCTGAAAGAGTACGTCCCTATAAGTCGCATCGAATCCCAAGCATTCTCTCCAATTCGTGTGTGTCCCTTCACCAGGATCTATTGACCAGTGTAAATAATAGTGACAACATGCTAGCTGTGAAACGGGAAACTCAACTGTTTCTTGCTTTAGGTTGATCTCCTCACAAATGTCTTCGAGATCGGCGTCGACACTCGAACGGTCTACCGCTATGAAGTGATGGTGGAAGCTGTGCCCATCGTCGAACTTCCACCGCCCGGCTTCCCCATTCGCGGACCACCGCCCGCGGCACCGCGGAATCTCGCCAAAGGAGCCGCCGATGAGTGAGTCGAACAAAAAGAAGGGGTACTGTCTTGTTGCAGTGCTGATCGAGATCGACGCCATCGCTTGTGTATGAACGCGTTGAAGAAGGCGCTCGAGACGTATCGACTTCTAAGCGAGCACGGAGCCTTCATTTATGACAACGCCGCTATTCTCATCACGACCGAGGACATGAGCATGGCTCTCAAGCAGGTTGGACTTCTTTTGTGCAGGACGAATCGAGGTGGAATTGCAACTTCCCTTATAAACTTTATAAATGCGCAGCGTGAAACCGCTAATCAATAGGCTTTCAGGTTCGCAATATCGAGCTCATTTCGGACGACTTGGATGAGGAGACGCGCTCCCTTCTTCCACATCCACACGCTGCGCAAACTCTACGAATTGATATTCGAGTAGGTTGAATGCAAATTGCTTCTTTAGCGAATGGGAAGCTTGCGTAAAAAACGCTTCCACGAGTTCGTGCGACAATTCACAAGTTCCGTTTGCCATGGCACCAACAGTACACCTTATGAAGAAACCAATTATGGATTCGATGAAAGATTCAAGTTCCTCGTTTTAGCCTTGCGAGCATGGACACCAAATACAGATGGCGGATTATCAGCAGCAACTCGCCGGCATCTGCTCTTCTGATCGAAGCGTCGTGCAGCTCTTCGAGATTCTCACGAATCAGGAGCCCGTGAACAAGTAAATGAACTAAAGAACTGCATCTTATCTGTATCTTATCTTCAGACAAACGCATCTCTTATTCGGCAATGGCCGTCTCTTCTCGACTTACCCGAAGGACCACAATGACAACGGCCATGGCACGGTGATCGTCAAAGGAGTCGACAAGGGAGTTCGCATCATCGAGGGACTTCCAACAGCTGGGCCGTCGCGAGCTGTAGCAGCACTCGTGCTCGATTGTAAGATTCTTTTACGCACTTGAATCGTAACACGACATGCTTCTCAAAAAAGAACAGACCGTTCAAATCTTCTTTTGCAAACAGGGACGCTCCAGAAATTGCTCGTATTCATGCGAAGTTCTTGTAAAACCGTAATGAAACCGTGAAGCAACAACTCAATTTGCAGCAAAGCGCACGGTGTTCTTCAAGCACCAGTCCCTGATGTCGGCCGTCATGGAAGTCCTCGAGCTTCGATATCCACAACAAGCGCAATGGTTCAACGCGAGATCCTCCCACCTTGTCAACTTCAAAGCCTTTCTGGAGAGTGAGTTTTTCTTTGTCGATTGTTATGTTCGGCAACATAATTTGCGGGAATTCCGATCACTGAAGCGCTCATATCAATTCCCTTATGTAGTACACTTGAAACCGGCATCTCATTGCAGATGTGCGACTTCGGGTCGAGGCTGGCAACACCGTTGGTCAAACCTTCGTGTTCACAGATTTGACCAGCCAACCAATCTCTCAAATTCGAGTGGACTTACCGGGCGCTGCAAACCAAGTCTCTCTCATTGAATACTTCAAGACTCAAGGAGTGCAACTCAAGTAAGCTATGGGCTTTGCAGTTTCATTTTGCTATGAAGTGCTGGAGAAATGTTTCGATTCGATGTTGTGATCACTCTCATCAAAAAGCCTTTCCCTTGCAGACATCCCGACTTCCCGGCGGTGATGCACACTCGTCGTTCGAAGGAACTCGGCCTTGTTACTCTCTTCTATCCCCTCGAGATCCTCACTATTGTTCCCGGTCAGAGGGTGCCTTTCAGTCGAATCGGAACCAAGCCGGTCTGTTTTATGCTGCTCCCGAAAGCATTTCGTCAACTTTCATCTTTGCGCGATCACACAGTGCTTCTTTCAGAAGCCAGTCCGACCCACCGAGCGCTATATGGACATGTACACCCAGCTGGAGGCGTTGAATCTTCACGACGGCGGTTCCCATAACAACATCCTCAGGGCTTTTGGTGTTCGACTCGCAGCTCGGCCAATGGAAATCCAGGTCTTTCTAAACATCTTTAGCAACAAAACAATCTTTCAGGCATTCCGCCGCGTAGCTCCAAAGCTACAGTACAAAACGGGAAGAGCGTTGATACCGGATCACACTCAGGTACAATGAGGTTGGAGTCAATTCAAAATGTTCTAGGCGAACTGGAGATCGAAACGTGAAGAGTTCGTGAGCGGTGGGAAGATCAGCGTCTGGGTGGTCATGTATGATGCGGAAGTGGATAAGCAAGCCATCGTTGAGTAAGTCTTCAGAGTTCGTTTCATGAAACGAGGAGAAATGAGGCACTTTCCCTCTTTAGATGCAATTTGTTGCTTTCAGGAAATTCGCTCAAAAACTCTACGAAGAAGCGGTTCGAAAGGGAATGGAGATCACGGAGAAACGCCTGGCGAGGTGTCCTCTACAAAATCTTGAGAACGTCTTCGCCGCGCTGAAAAATGAAAGAGAAGAGAAGCGACACTACGGGATCGATTTCAACATCTTCGTCACTTTCATCGACTCGAAGAAGGAGGATAGTCATAGTGAGTTTGCTGTTTTTTACAAAGAAGATCATGAGAAGCAATTGCACTATTCACTCTCGTCTTTTTACTAGAAATTCCTGAAACCGCGAAATTCCAGAGCGTCTAAAACTCCTCGAGGCACTTTACCAAATCTGCACACAACACGTGACAATGGAATTGGCCAAGGAGGCTCCCTTCAAGTCGCAGTCACTGGAGAATGTCCTCAGCAAGTTCAACTGCAAGGCTCGCGGAGTCAACTACGATGTCATTCCAGAAAATTATGGGTAAGTTCACTCCAACTTGTCCAGGCTCCCACTTTCAGCAAACTTCGTTGGATCTCTCAGGGCGACACTCTTCTCATGGGCTACGACGTGGCGCATCCCGACCCAGCAACTCGACAACAACGGCTGGTCGGCGTTGGACCTCAAGAGCCCAGCACCATCGGGGTTTGTGACGGATCTCAAAGACAAGGTTTCAGTTCTCATTCAATGGAGCTCTCGACCATGACGGCTTTGTTGGCGACTATCACTTCCAGGAGCCGCGAAAGGAATCTGTAAGTGAAACATATTGAAACCAGGATTTCTCCCAGGTCAACCCGGCGATCCTCAACGAACGGGTCAAATGGATGCTTGCCCGCTTCATACAGAAACCGAGGAGTCGCGGTCAACTGCCAAACAACATTCTTATTGTTCGTGATGGAGTCAGCGAAGGTCAATATGCAATGGTGAGTTCTTTTGGCGGTTTCATGTTGAGCACATTTCAACGCAACAGAAAGTGTTGCAATGCCAAGTAGCCACGTGGTTTCCAAAATTTTCAGGTGATTCGTGATGAAGTGGAAGCGATCCGTGAAGGCGCCGAGGAGTTTGCCATCGCTTACCAGAAACACCTCGGCCAGGCGCCGACCTTCAACTACAAACCCGCCATCACGGCTCTCATCGCGACGAAACGACATCAACGGCGCTTCTATCGAGAGGTCACTTTGTGCTTTTGTTTGAACAGTCAATAGAGCATCTAGTGGTACTGCGTCAGGCGGTCGCTACAAATGAATTCAGTGAAACCGTCAAATACAGTCTCTTTTAGGACCGCAACAGAGGTGGTGTTGACAATCCCCTTCCCCTCACTGTCATCGACTCTGGCGTTGTTCGACCCGATTCCACCGAGTTCTACATTCAGTCACACAAGGCCATTCAAGTACGTCCAGTGATTTTGACGTTTCTCAAACTCAATAAATAGAAACATGAGAACACAGCTCAATAGAAGAGGAGCAATGTTTCCGTTTTAGGGCACAGCCAAGGCGCCGGCGTACCAGCTTCTCGTCAACGAAATGAATCTGACAGCAGACGAGGCGCAATCACTCATGTTGGCTCTCTGTTTCACCCATCAGGTAAGAGATTTTCTCGTCTGATTCGGCAATGCGTCCCACCACTGCTTTTCAGATTTGCACTAGTCCAATTTCCATCCCCGAGCCGGTCTACCAATCAGATGAATGGGCGAAGCGCGGCAAGGCCAACTTCAAGGAATATCGGTGAGTTCTTCTTCCTCAGAGCAAAGATTTCCTTCAGTCACTTATTCAACGACAAGAAGACGAAGCGCGAAGACTACCGTAGGCCGGACGGTTCGATGGATTTCGAGCAGCTGACCTCCATCTTGAGTTACTGGAAGCGAGACCTCGATGGAACTCGTGCAAATGCTTGAACTTTTTCTACTCTTGCTTATTTATTCATTGACTTACAGCTCTAAGAGCGAATTTAGTTTGTTTTCTTTGTCAGATGCGTATTTTTTTAAACGGATCAAACGATTGTTTTGACTCTTAGAGCCGCTTCTTGCTCTCTATGTCACCCTTTCCTTTGAATACTATTTATTGTATTGTACACATTTCTCGTTCCAACCAAGTCGATTCCAAAATGGCTAATACATCTAGTTGCAATCTTCTTTCTTCGACTAGCTTTCGCTCTCCCAATTCTCACAGACCCCGTGATATGAAAGTCTTCTTCATCTTCACACTTGGTGAATTCAGTTGAAATCCAAACACGGAATAAACATTGCAAATCGGGATCGCTTTCCTTGTTGCAAATCTTTTGGGGCGCGTCTCGTGTCGTATCAACAGGCGAAGTCAACAACTCCTGAGGAAATATCATCAATGAAGCCGTGAACTTTCGGTCTTCCCGAGCTAAAGCCCACGTCTCAATGTCCGAGAAAGTCCGCCAGGCCAGCTTCGGTTTCAGGTCCGAGCGGCCAGCTGGGGGAAGGGACACTCGAGCCTCCTGCCGGCCATCTTTCTGACCAGCAGCTGATACTCTCTAGTCAAGTCTTGGCTCAATTTCTGCTTCTGCTTTCACTCTAGTGAAGTCGCTGTTTCGAGCATTTCTCTTATTTCGCGTTTCTTACATTCGGCAATAATGCAGTGGCGGTCGAGTTTTAGTAATCTACTCAACAGTGGACCATGCCATCTTGGATATTCGTTGTATTTCAGGTGAAGAAGAATGGGAGCCAACGCGGTGAAGATGAGTGAGCCAATCGTCAGTTCGTTCTTTCTCTACTCTTCTCAATCTTCCTTCAGACACGGTTGAGTCGGCGATCACCAAGGAAATGGACGATCAGAAGCTTCGTTATGTGCCTGAGAATCTAGAGTTGCTTATGGAAAAAACGAAATTCCCCAAGAAGGAGTTGAAATATCTCTATCAGTGCTTCAAACAGGTCAGTCTACGGAAGAAACGAGAAGTTGCAGAATTGTCCGAACGGCTATGTGTCGAAGGAGCAGTTCACGCATATCATTCGAAGTTTCTTCAAGATTTATGCCCGAGGAAGTGAGCACTTGCCTGCTTTCAGCTAACTATCGAATTCAGACGCGACGCTCTATGCAAGGTACGTCTTCCGGACCTTCGACGACGATGACAATGGGCGAATTAGCTTTTCGGTTAGTCATTCTATCTTACAATTAGACACAACAGCCATCAAGGCTAATGCCCAGGACAAGTCTCTCTACAAATAAGTTCTCACTGAAACGGACAGCTGCAATTTCGAGAAACTTGCAGGAATATGTGACAGAACTGAGCAAGTTCCACCACGGAACCATTCAGGAGAGAATCAACTGGCTCTTCGATCTCTACGACACCAGAGGACGCGGTTATGTCACCATCGAGGACTTCTGCAATGTCGCCATGTGAGTTAATTGGCTTTTCAAACGTGTGATTTGAACGTTTCACTAAAACAAAATATTGGGAAATGACGCTGACGCTTCAATGGGCATAGAGAACACAACCAAAGAGAAAGAACAAAAAGAATTGCAGTGCAACATATTCCTTGGTCGGAGTGCACTTCATCAAGCCGAAGTACATGCCCGCCTCGGTTCGCAAGCATGTTCAACGTCTCTTCGTGGTTTGTCTGTATCTCAACGACAAAGAGACCTTCAGAAAATGGATGACAACGGCGATGGACGCATCACTCGTCAGGAATTCATTCGGTTTGTTCAAGCGCTGTTATACGAAGCCTTCCACCTTTTAGACATTGCATGATGAACAACGAGATCCAAGAATCCATCGAGGCTTTGAGGACTGTGTGGTAACACGATTGAACTTCACTTGGTCGCGAGTTCGCCATTAACAACCAAAAAGTTTCAGTGTCTATACATTTATCCTGTAAAACTGCAATGTCATAAGTAAAAAAGTAGATTACTCATAGCTCTTTCCTTGATCGTTTACTCCTCTTCACTTCGGGTTCAGGCGACTCGAAGGCAGATAATGGAAGACCGAGTAACTAAACAAGTATGAAGAGTTTGATGAAGAAAACCTGGAGCCAGAATCGGTTCTTCTCCTTGAATAGGCTGTTCTGCATCTCCGGCTCGGGAGCGATGAAGCGAAGGAATTGAGTGGAATGCTTCGAGTCAACTGGAGACCACAAAACGTCGTCCGTTGATGGGTCTCTGAAAGCTTTACTCGTGAAACAAACGTCAAACTCACCCCGTCTTGGCGAATTGTACGAAAGCCTCGACCAACGCTTCTCCGACTGCCTGAAACGCATCGCCTCCCATTTTTCTTCCAAACCTCATCGTCATCGTTCATCTCCAGATGCCCGAAAGGTCGAAGGTCGTCCATGTAGTAGTGCTCATTGAGATGGGTTGCTCCTAAAACGAATGAAGACTTTTAGCCCAAGATCAAGCAAGTGCATTGACCCTAAAAGTAGAAACGAAAAGCTTGAAACCGCACCCTTCACAGGATCATTCTCGTTGAAGATGGCCTTGTTGTAGTGATCAAAGCGATAGAGAAAGACACGTCCGCCCGTTCGCCGACGCGATTCCACTCCCGAAATGGCTCCAAGGTTGGCCGTGAGGAAGCAGTGCATCTGAAAGCTTTCCTGGTTTCTCCATACTACTTACGGTGACATAGCGCCGCAGATAAAACTTGCTGTCCGGATTCCAAGGTCGATCTCTTTTGATGTACTGAAAGAGTTTGTCCTTCTTAAGAACCACGTACATGCTTGATGAGCTGCTCCTCCGCGTCCGCAACCTTATAATGCATGCCAAGAACAACTCCATGGATGAACTCTTTGAAGTCCTTTTCACCATAGATCTTCTGCTCTTCGAGATCCAAGCCGAAGGGTGTCACAACTTTCTCCTGATTCAGAGTGGCTGAAGCAGTTCTTCATTGACCGTCAGAGAAGGCTTACTGAAGAAGATGCCATCCTCCTCGGCGATGCCCATAACGGCTGGCTTGGGAGGTATCTTCATGACCAGCGATGTCGGCATATCGGGCAGGAATTCTCCATCAACTCGAGGAAGGAAATTGATGAAAGACTGAGGCGCTGGGATTCTCTGAAAGGGTCAACACTAGTCTCCATAAAGGACTACTGACAATCTTGGCGATGACCTTGCTGATGGCTCGCCACGACTTCTTCTTGATACACGCCTTCGCTTTTGGTCCAGCTAACAATCGGTTACTGAATCTCGAAAGGCGCACTTGCATTTGGGGCACTTCAAGTCTTCTAGAAGCAGCATGCTCGTCGCGATCACCCTCTCTCCCATGGCCCAGGAGTCCCAAGCCGAGCCACTCATCTCAATCGATCCAGCAACCTTGTCTGTTATCATGCTTTCTACTCTCTTCAAGTTCTCTCTGACCTCTCGTCACTGGCGAAATAGCCAAGAAGGAGGCACAAGATCCCCCAGCACTCAGTCCCCACGGTGTGATTCTCTTCGGATCTCCTCCAAAAGCCGCGATATTCTCGACAATGAACTGCAGTGCCATTGCTTGATCCCACAAGCCGAGGTTGCCGGGCATCGCCGCATCGCCGGTTGAGATGAACCCTAAGCTGGCAGAGATAAGACGCGTCCCCGTGCAAAGGACTACCAAGGGCGCTGAGTCGATATTGAATGCTGACGACGATGACGCCTCTCGTGGCGAAGTTCTCAGCATAGTTGCGATATCCAAGGAAAGAGGCACCGCCCATCTCATAACCTCCATCATGAATGGCCATGAGCACCGGGTAATTAGAGGCATTGGAACCCTGATCTGTGATGCTTTTTCGTAAGAATGCGAACCTTTGCTGGTGCGATGATGTTCAGAGTCAAGCAGTCCTCGCTAGCCGGTGGATAGAGATTGACGAGTTGGTAAGGCGGACAAATGGGACCGAAATGTCTTGCATCGAAACTGCGCCTCCATTTTTCTGGTGGTTGAGGCTTCTGAAAAGAAATAATTAGTCTCAAAGCAAAATCACCTCAAATCGAAGCTCTTTGATTGGCGGCTTGGCAAAAGGAATGCCTAGGAAGATCCTCGCAGTGTTGCCATCGTCGAGGAGATGATGGAAGCCACGAACTCGGCCATAACGCGTTTCAACTTCTGGTGGTGCAAAAGCGAGGATAGCGGGCAAGAGGGCAGCCAACACGAGCAGCATTGCACAGCGTGTCAACAAAGTGATAGCGGGGACAGCTCGTAGCCAAATTGTGCAGAAGGACAAGCGAAACAGTTAAAATCACGGAAACTGCAATGAACAGCCGTGAAACACCTCACAAAACTGTGCTCTTGTTAAGCTGAAGTAGCACGAACTGTTGCCAGTCTGACATAAGTCAACACAGTGATAATCAAACGAACCCGGTGCAGCAATTATGTGGTTGTTGAGGCTCACCACTCTGTTTCTGCTAGTTCCAGCAAGGTTAGTTTAGTGTCCGCGTGATGATATTGAACCCCCATGCTGATCTGGACTATGATCAAATGTTCAATCTGATGGGCACGAATAGTCGTCGGTAGAAATCGTAACCTAAGACGTATAACAATTCCGCATCATGGTTGATGAGGAAGACATGTTGACATTTTCATCAGGAGAAGCTTCGCAGGCTGCTTTCCTTTACCAGAGAGAGGTGCTCATGGTCGTTCCTGTTAACGGTTGCCCTCTCTGTTCATCAACTTTGCTTTCAAACAAAAGTCCACGTAATGACCCTGACAAGTGAGACGCAAATCATGCGACAAGGATTTTGTTCCGATTCGAAGGGATTCACTCACCTCATTGACCGTGTTTCTCCGGTTGTCTTTTACGAAACAAATGAAACGACGAATTGTAAGCGAAACCAACCGTCAATTACATGAAAACTCATTTAGGTAAACCCGGTGCGCGTACGAGGTAATCACAGCTGTGCCATGTGTAGCGAATCAATTTGTTGGGTTTTCACCTCTGATTCAAAGTAACTTGAGTTCCTGACCGGCTTTGGCTGTGTCGAGAGGAAATTTTTGGATCGCCGCGTCGGGGTATCCGGCGGGGCACATTTGGCGCAGACGAAGGTATTGTTTCGCTCTAGCGACGCGATGATTTCACCAATCAAATTGTATTATAGCTGACAGTCTTTGCAACGTAAGAAGATTAGAGGCGCATCGATTGACCAGAACGACAAGGACATGATGAGAAACTCATGGAGCATCTATCTAGCGATCCAAGTATCGACGCGTTCCTTGACTCTTTTGTTAACAAAACTCAAAAAGTGCTTTCGCGATGCACTTCAGAGGAAAAAAAATGGAATCCAGCAGAAGTGCCGACCGAGTTCGTGAAACAACATCGCAACTCACCAGCGACGACAATCTAGACTTTTCGTACTCCAATGAGCTTCGCAAGTAGCACTTCAAGGAAAGCCGAAGCAGACAGAAAACCCTTTCCTCAAAGCATGGTCATTTTGTGTTTGAAGGATACATAGAGATCCTTTTGCCATCATGAAGACGACATTAAAGATCGCCACCGCAGATGGCTTGCATTTGATCAATCAAAAGCAGCTTCTTCAACAATGTTTACATAATTGCAACCAGAATGAACTTGAGCTGTGGTGTTGACGTTCGTGGCATAAAAGACTAGAGGCAGATAAGGGAATCGATCGCCAGGAAGTTCCTCACATGACAAGCTCGACTTCCCGCACATAAAAAGGGGAGAACTTCATGGTCTCTCTTGAAAATAAAGTTCTTGATGATCTTGGACTTAAGCTGGTTCGAAAAATCGGCCGAGGAGCTTTCGGAGATGTCTATTTGTGCAAGTTCGTTTTCTTACTTGGTCTTAGAGAGAGTTTGCGGCTTGTTTCGAGTTATTTCCGTTGTAAGAGAAGTCTTTTAGGGACAAGAAAAAAGTTCTCTATGCCGTGAAATACATCGACGGCACGGAATATGGAGACTACTTACGCGAAGTCGAGATCTTCTCCGCTTTAGAGGAACATCCAAATCTTGTCAAATTCGTTTCTCATCGTTGCGAGAAAGTTCGTTTTTCACAGGATATTACATTGCTCATTCATTTTTGAAGGACTTTCTCTTTATTCAAATGGAATTCTGCGATGGCGGTTCGCTTCGACAAGTTATTAAGAAGAGCTACTTTCGCTCGCGAAACTTCAAAATTTGGGAGGTCTTACAAGGCACAGCAGCAGGACTGCAATTCCTTCATGCGAAAGACATTATTCACCGCGACATCAAACCAGTATGTTGATTCTCTGACTTATGTCTTTCAGGAGAACATCTTACTGACCATCCGTGACTGTCCAAAAATCGCCGATTTTGGGATTGCGACCAAAACGGATCGGACAAAGTTCACTTACGGGACCGGGACACAACTTTATCGGGCGCCCGAGATGATTCACGATGTTCACACTGTGAAAGCGGATATCTTCAGCCTCGGCGTCGTCTTCTTTGAACTTGCTCTATCAGTTGGGAATGAGGGTGAGAAAGTGCGACAACAGCTAACCTCCGACTTCGACAAGTATCGAAAGCCTTCACTTCTTCAAGTCGTACTTCGAAGAAATAATCTTCCAAAAGAATTTGGTCAGAACATGGCCGTTGAAGAGCAAAGGACAGCTGAAAAGGTGCTGCTAAAGATGACTGAAGAAGACCCGGAGAAGCGTCCTGATGCAAGGAATGTCGTTACGATTGCCAAATACGGAGCTGGCTTCACAAGACTAGTCTATTGGAACAATTGGTTTGAACATAATGAGCAGGTTATTCTTGACGATGAAACTGTGCACGAAATTGTTGCATCCTGCAGTCCTTTGACTGGCTATCAATTTTCAAAGGAGATCCGACTCTTCGCCGACCTTGAGATTGCCCATTCTCGCATGGCCATTACATTGCTGGATCGTCTCGTTGAGAAAGTTGGCATGGAATTCTTTGCAATCATTCTCGATCAACGACGTGGAAACGATGAGAAACTCGCGGAACATCTTCCCAGTCATTTAAGTGGAGACGCCTTGCTCGAATCTTATGTTCACCGCACTCAAACCGTGATTTCTCGACGCTCTTCAGAGGAAAGCTCGGATCCTACACCTGTTCGTTTTCGACGAGCTTCACAGCAGAGTCGTTCTCGGATAAGCGGCAGTCTAAGTTCGACAAGCAACATGTCAACACCTTCGTTGACTATCAGCGAAGATCAAGTTTGGACGTTTCCCTACTGAACTGTACATATTGCATTGTCGATTACGATGTTCGTAGCAGGGCTGTAAAATAAATGTTCAAAGGTGTCGCCCATGGCAACAAAAACAACGCCCCCTGTGGGGGCTCATTTCCGGTCGTCCTTCTACTATCTCGATCTCTCTCCACGAAGTCTCTGAAGACCAAAAAAGCTCGGCCGACTGACCGGCGTCGTATTTCCGGTTCCCTCTCCGAGCTTATCGTCCGTTTTCACTTCAGAGTTTGGCCAGTTATGACGGCTCGCGTCCTTTTTTCAATGAGAGTCTCTGTGCTAGTGCGAGGAATTGCAGCTGCTTCGTTCCCAAAGTGACGATTGATTCGGGCCGCTTTCAAGTGGATCTTTTGTTCAAGCGCGCTCTTTCTTTTGTCCTCACCTTCTCTTGAGCGTATACGAATCGCGTCAGTTTTTAATCTCTCATGAAGTGTTTGTTAGTTCGTCTCCATCATATGCGTTCCCATGACCGAAAAGTGTTTTCCCATTGCTCACAACCCAAATATTCTGGCGATATCTGTGCAGCCCGCCGTCTGTGGGAATCAATCGATAGCTCTTCGAGGTTCACACCAGCATGTGATGTCGAGGCATCGCTGACAGAGAATGTTTGCCACGAATTCACGCTCGTCTTAACATTCCTGTTCTACTTTGCCTGCGTAGCTCGAAAACGCCGTGGTTCTGGCAGGATAGGCAGGGCACGAAATTCGGCGCGTGCCAGTGCTAAGACAAGTTTTCTCTCGTTCTTTAGCCTCTCTCCTTGAGAACGCGCACCCTCACTTGAGTCTGCACTTAGCGCCCGCTTGGCGTTCAGCTTCGGAACATTTTTATGATTTTATCTTTAAACTTCGTTTTGGATACTAATTTAAATATGGCTAATAATAAACAAAATTGAAGGGGGTTCACAAATCGACCGCCTTTCCATCTCGCTTAGCCTCTTGTGGAGTAAACATGGAACTGAAGATAAGCCTCTTCACGGGAAAGGAGAAGGAAAGGCGAAAGGGGAGGCCGCCGAAATGAGTCAGAGCACCACGCCGGCGCCGTTCTTCCCTCTTTTATTGATAAGAATCGTGCTCGCGAGCTTGATCGGCAGTTTGTGCTCCGTACTGCTGCTTTGAATGACGTATGAGAGCCGCGTCGCCTTTTAAACCGGAAATTACTTTTTCTTTCAAAGATCGCAACATCCTGTTTCAGTCAGCCGCATCGCACGCCATCATCGAAAGCGACGAGCTCTTCGTCGCCGGTTTGTAAGATCTAAACAACCGCCGAAATGTCAGGTAGGAACCGGTTTTGAAAGAGATTTCTCTCAGAATATCACCGTGGAGGAGGCGGCGGATACCGCGGAGGCGGTGGAGGAGGAGGATATCGTGGAGGAAGTGGAGGAGGAAGAGGTGGAGGATACGGCGGCGGTGATAGAGGTGGCCGAGGCGGCGGCTACAGCGGCGGCGGTGGCTACTCGGACCGCGGAGGAGGCCGCGGAGGATATAGTGATAGAGGCGGAGGTCGTGGTGGCTATGGTGGTGACCGCGGTGGAGGTGCCTTCCGAGGACGACCTCAAGGAGGAGCGCAAGGCCCCCCTCCATCAGTGAGTTCTCTTTTACAAGCAAGACACATTGATCGATTTCAGGGGAAGATGGTACTGCAGACAAATCTATTTCCCCTCAAACTGAACAAGAAACAAGCAGTGTTCAGGTTTGGCTTACATGAGCGAAAAGGAATCAGCCTTGTTTAGATACGAAGTAGCGATTAGCATGCAACTCGGAGGGCGACAACCTCGACTGATAACTGTCATAGGTGGTCCAGAGTAAGTCGACACATTCAGACAAGCAACCGCCCTTTTCAGTCAAAAGCCACTGAAGGATCTCTCGACTCCTCTTCTTCTTGCCGGTATCGAATTCAAGAAGCTGAAGAGCACAAATTGTGCTGTCAACTATGACGGCTCGAAGATCCTCCTGGCGACAGAGAAGCTTTCTGAAGATGCAAGTCTTAGTGAACGTTCGTCACCATTTCTGTTTAGACACTAGTATTTTCTCTTGCGGATGCAATGAAGCAAAAGGAGATCGAGCAGTATCGTCTTCAAGATGTCACCGATATCACGTTCAAGGTTTGAATCTCTTCGTGCAAGTTTCACAACGGATGTTTCAGCTAAGTGAAGTGGAACACGGTGATCTTGAAAGTCTTCTCATCAAGACCAAAGATGGCGATCACAGCTTTCAGCAGTCCGTCGAAATCATCACTACATCAGCAGCAACCAAGTCGTGAGTCTCTCATTTGTTAGATTTGAACACTTTTTTACTGAATTAAAATGTCTTTATTGTTGTTTCTAATCATGGAATTTCAGGGGCCAATTCATCGCTCTTGGCGACAAGAAAATCTACGTGGCAGGTCAACCCGGCGTTGACACCCAAGTGCATCTCGGGGCTGCTCATGAACTGCGACTTGGAGTCTACAAATCAATCTACGTCGTTCCTGATGAGAAGGGGATGCCCTGTCCCTATCTCTGCCTAGACGGTTGGCTGTTGTCTTCTTCGTGTCTTGTTTGTCAGTTAGCAAAGCAATCAACAAGTTGTTTACAGCCACGAAGACAATTATGTGGAAGTCGATCTCTCTCGCCGAGGCTATTGCTGGGGTGTTGGAAAAGAGAGTGAATGAAGTGAAGTGGGACTTCGGAGAGATGCAGAAGCTGACTCGAATGTTCAAAGGTTTGAGCGTGGTGAATTTCTTTGATTGAAACAATTTCAGCTGTCCGCGTCGAGCCAATAAATGGAGGTGGAAGAGGATGGACGGTCACGGGTTTCACGACACAAAAACTCTCCGAGCTACGGTAGATTCACCTCAAGCTTTTATTTTCTCCTGCAGAGCTGATTGGAATGTCGACGAGGAAGGCAATCCGAAGCCTCTTCCTTTCATCGAATACTACAAGAAGAATGGTTCACAATTGAAGTAGGCGTCTGGCTCTCTTTCAAGACAAGAAAACCTTCAGGATGACAAACTGGCCGGCATTCAAGTCGGGTCGTCGCACCTTCCCCATCGAACTCTACAAGATCGCTCCTCTGCAGATTCTTCCAACAGCGAAGCAGCCTGAAGCCATGCAGGCGGCATCGATTACGGTATTTCCCCATCGACAAAGTCGAAAGAATGTGTTTTAGAGCGCCTCCAATCCTCCGGATGATCGTTTCAAAGAAATCAAGGAATTCCGCAACAAACTCCTCAACAACGACGTCGCCAAGGCCGCCCTCGCCGCTTACGGAATCCAGATCCAGGAGAATCCCTGGTTCAAGGACCCCGACAGCTTGAAGTTCCCGAAGATCATCTACGGTGGCGGAAATAGCGTTCAGCCAGATTCTATGGTTTGCCGCCTTTGTACAATACAAATATTGAACTCGAAATAGGGAGCTTGGCAAAAGCTGCCCAATCCTCGTACTCCTTTCTACAAGCCAGCACGCATCAAGGCAGCACACATCTTCTACACGTGCAGAGACGACGTGGCTGAGTGAGTTTTCTTATTCGCTTTGTTTTCACAACTTAACGAAGCCGTAACAAAGAAAATTTCAGTGGCTTCAAATACGCGATTCAAGATGCCGCGAAGTCCCATTCGATGGAGATCGCAAGCTTCACGAAGTCGTACTGCGCCGTCAATCAACTTCGAAGCGCCTTCGAGGAATGGTTCCAGAACTTCGACGAAAACGACAAGATCATCGTTTTCTTCATCGATCACATCCAGAGCAAATCACATGGTAAGACGCTTGCTCAAGAACCTGTAAAGAAGGAGTTTTTAGGTTTGCTGAAGGCTCTCGAGGCCGAGCACAAAGTTATCACACAGCAAGTGACGACGAAGACGGCACAAGATCCGACGAAGAGAATGACTTTCGATAATATCGTCAAGAAGCTGAACTGCAAGTGTTTCGGACTCAACAACATCCTCGAGTCCACCGATGCCAAAGCGTGAGTTTAGCACTTTGTTGAGTTTGGCCGTTTCACAAGTTTGATATTAATGAAGCAGCATTTTTGATTCATTGCGGTAGACTCAAGTGCCAAATTTTTTCAGTCAAAAGATGCTGGACGAGGCGATGATCATCGCGTACGACGTCTCCCGCAGCGGCTTCGATCAAGACGCCCCCGCCGTTGTTGGGGTGAGTTCGCTGTTCCTTCTATTAGACAAGTCGGCGAATTCAACATGCAATTCAGTAAACCCGCGACTCTCGTTTTTCCTAAACCCGAGCAGTGGTATTGAAAAACGGTCCACGGACAAATCATCTGAGAATACCCTCTTTTCAGTTCGCCACAAACGCGACTCAACATGCTCAACACTTCACCGGTGATTTCCACTTCCAAACATCGCATCGCAACGACAACGTAAGACATTCAACGGAGTGTTGAGAAATCAATTCTGTGCTCTAGGTGGAAGGAAGCGTCATCAAGACCCGCTTCGAGTACTACCTCACGGAGTTCAAGAAGACCCGCGGCAAGTGGCCGTTGCGTCTCATCGTTCTGCGCGACGCCGTCTGTCACGGAGACTACGAAGCCGTAAGTTGTTTGCTCTCTTCTTCTTCTCTTTATTTCAAGCAACATCAATAGCGTCCTCTTTCAGGTTCTCAAGCGCGAAGTGGAAGCGATCAAGGAAGCCTGCACCAACATCAAATATCAGGCGAAGATCGATTTTGTGCTCGTCTCGGCCGGGCACAATCTTCGGCTATTCCACGCTGACCAGAATGTGAGCGGAGACTTTCAACAGAGAAAAAGAGTTCTAGAGCGACTACGTCGGCAATGTTCCACCTGGAACGACGCTCATCCTCAACAAGGGCAACGCGTTAAAGAATGTCAAGACGCAGTTCCTCATCCAGTCTCATAAGGCCTTGAGAGTGAGTCTTTGGAAAAAGCTAGATGAAGACTAAGCCCGTAAAGAAAGAACCTTTCATAATCTTACAGGACAGTAACTGAATTGAAGGAAGTGTTTGCAGGGAACGGCTAAGTCGACCGAGTACACCATCCTCCACTCGGACCCCGACAACGGCTTCGCCCCGCCGAACCTTCGACAGTTGCTCCACGATCTTACCTGTGGTCATCAAGTGGTGAACTCGGCGACGGGAGTCCCCGCGCCCATGTACCAAGCACACGAATGGTCGAAGCGTGGAACCACCGTCTACGCTGAATAGTCAGTTTTTTTTTCCTAACAACAAAGTTCTTTGTTACCCTGCAACACTCTGAGTAATCCTCGAACTTCAGCATGTCCACTCCAAACACGCACATTCCGATGAAGACGACAGAGACGGGCGAAGTTCGAGACTGGGAAGAATTGACAAACAGCCTCTGCAACTACGGCACCAATCTCGAGAGAACTCGCTCGAACGCTTGAGTTTACTTATTCGAAATCTTGTTTTAGCATTTTTGGAATTTGAGATTAACATTTGCTTGGGGTTTCTGAAAAAAATGGGACAAAAGACCATAAAAATCAGCAAAAATTACAAGAAACCAAAAAGACAGAAGGGATGTTTTGAAGAAACATTTCGCTTGTTGCTTGATGCGTGTAGAAGTCTTGCTTTTTCTTTGCTTTCTTCAAAAAGACGGTCAATATCTCGCTTAAACTGAAGATATTGCAAAAAAAAAAGTCTATTATTTTCTACCTTCACTAGCATTTTCGTGATGTATCATAGAAGTCCGATGTTTTTACAAATTTTGACTCTTGGCAACATCTTGCTGTAAACAGTGTATCTTCTTCTTCTTTAACTGCCTTGCCATAACCTTGTCATTTATCCAAATCATCATCAACTACAATATGTCAGCTTCTCTTCTCCATCTTTTCCTTCACCTCAACGATTTGTAAATATCAAAAGCCGGATTGTAGTGATAGAACTTCTATGGGTAGAATAAAAGTCAAGGTAGAAATCGATGCTGGCACATGTTCAAAGAGAAAGACGCTCAGGCATTTGAGGGAACATGGTAATGCGTGAGAATCCGTGAGCGGGTGGAGGAGGAGAGGAGCCGTCGAGGGGGACGTCTCATTCACCCTCGTCCCCTCTCGCTGACAGAATGTTTTCGCTTCTCCCTTTCTTATTTCATAGCCACGAATATGCTTGCGGCGGTATCAACAGTCACAAAGGTTTCTTCCTCTGTCATAAGCGATAAGCTCCTTTCGAAAGTCTTTCAAAATCAAGCTTGTGACAGATGGAAGTGGAGTATTCAGTTGTCGCCGCGAATTCCTTCCAACAGGTGTTCTCCCAGTGTCTCTCCCTCGCCAGATTTCATCAGGTTTAGACGAGAAGCGCGTTCAGTTGCTCCTGCCAGGCAAGCCTCTAAAAGCTTTTCATTTGAGAGCATTTTTCCGTGGAATCTGTGAAATCTAGCCTCTTTCTTCTCAGTCTGCCTCCAGTGACCAAACAAAGCGAGTAGTTGATGCATTGAACTCATTGACCTCACAATTCATCCAGATCCTCGTCGCGTTTTGCAGTCCGCAGCCTTTTTTCCGATTTCGCTCGAGCTCCTGGCTTTACCGCATCACGTTTTCTACCGAGTGCATCTTTGATGTTCCCTTTGACGCTTGAAGAAATCCTTCCATTGTTGTGAAATCAGTCACGAATTCTCCTTCATTTCGTCACTATCGATTTCTACAGAAGTCTACAGTATCCGAAGACCCCCTAGAGTCTACTATGACGCAATCCAGCCCTTCTTCTGACCAATATTTCCCCTCTCAGAATTAGCTCTAATCGATCATCGAGACTATTGCGAAACCCACCAAATTCGCTCTCGCCCCGCCCTTTCTGCCGCCCCTCTCTACCGATCTGGGTCAGTGTTGATATCGGCAAGCGCGACGCTCTTCGAGTCTCAAGCACTGATATCGTATAGCTTTTAGTCGGGACTTCCAGGAATTCAACTACAGCGTCCATCGGCTATGAATCGAGGTTGTTTTTATTTTTCTTTCTTGATAAATATTGTCAATCAGGTTCCAATCGGAGGGGCCGCGACGGTGGCGGCGGTGGCGGGGGGCGGCAGCAGCAGGAAACCCGTCAGCGAAACGAACTCTCGCGCTCTCGAGCCACCGAAGTAATATGAGAGATTTTTTTTAAAGTTGACAAAGTTTGTTCAGCCTTCTGGCACAGCTTTCGCAGAGGGTCGTTTAGATT
>JAQIXL010001037.1:0-21507 GCA_034700245.1 Poikilolaimus oxycercus
GGCGTCACAGTTGCCTGACCTAGCGGTCAGGCGTTCCAAAAATTGCATATTTGCCCAGATATTCGAGAATCTAGGCTATCCTCCCTTCCGTACCCGGGTGCTGGCCCTAAAGCCGCAACACCGTTTTGCTTGAGGGAAATTGCGCAAATCCTGGAGGCTTTCGTTGCAGCGTAGTCGCGCCAGGGTACCATCCGTATAAATTACGCTCATAAACAAATGCGAAGAGTCTTTAGATGAGGGAAGAGTGGGAAAAAGTGAGAGTTTCCTGTGACTTCCTGTGGCACTAGTAGTTCTAACATACCTCACTCTATGCATGTTTTAGTTCTAACATACAACAACATAACATAACGCCATCACTAAAGGCGGTTGCCTTATTACCTTGGACACATCTTCATATGGCAGAGTGTCCAACGCCGTTGCTTGTTTGTGATGGAATGTTCGAGAAGGGGAAGATGGTGGACGCCCTCGATGACTACAGCTGCTACTGCAAAAACAGCCCAAATGATGTGAAAACAGCTTGGTAGAAATTACCTGGGCAGTGATGTATTGAGGAACTCGCGAAAATTTGCAATTCCTTGGTAACTTTGACGTAGTTTCGTTACTGGTCAATAAACGGCTTCGTCAAACAAGTCTTAAAGACGCGAAGAACGAGGCGTCTTTTGCTTCCTGCGGTTAAGCAAATCGGGGCCATCCTGCTTTCGACATGACTTCATCTTCTTACATCTCTTGCAGCTTACAATTAGTGCAGGTTTGTCACCTGGTCGAAGTCACTGTGCTTTCACTCGAGGCAAAGCGAAGTCAACACTTGCCCGACCAAGTGGCCGAGCGTTCCAAAAATTCAGTCGTTCGAGATAATCGCACGAGAGCCATCGCGAGTGCTGGCTCAAAAGCCGCAACACCGCTCCGTGAGCGAAAAAGTAGCTTTTGTCTTGAAGTTGCTGTTGCAGCGTAGTCGCGCCAGGTTACAATACAAATGATTTGAAGCTGATAAGCAAATGTGGAGCTATCGTCTGCCAGCCTGGTGGGAGAAGTGTTTCACCTTCTCGACGCTCCGCAAAAGGCAAGAGGAAGACACGCGAAGAAGTAGCCAATAAAGCTCTATGCAACGCGTGGAACCCGGAAGTTCATAGCAGGAATCTCCTATTGTAGAAGTATGATAAAGCAGAAAAATGGATCGCCTTGTATTCTAAAAGCAGTGCACTTCTGAAAAGATTGATTTGCGAGTAAATGCCGAATGTACTTTGGCATAACTTCAGACATCCTCAACAATGGCGCATTAACTGCGGAAGGTTGGTTCGTTACCTTGGACAGACAAAAATGGCCATGTCGATACTGTTCGAAAAGATGCACAAGTGGCGCATGTAAACAAGTCTTTTGAAAGGTTTTGTCAACTTTACAGTGGGCTCAAAGGCAAAAAATATGCGCAATACATGAGCAACACGCTAAGCCTCACGTGTATTTCTCGGTCGATTTTATCTACTTTAATAATGGTTTTTAAGCCTTTGCGTCGGCATTAGGCACGCGCTGCTCAGGACATTTAAAACCGGCCACAATTGCTCCCGAAGGGAGTCGAAAATGTCGCGCGTTGCTGTCTTTGTCCTGATTTTCCTCCCTGCATCAACCATTGCTCTTCAGTGCTATCAAGGTGAAATTCCCCCAGTCGGTGAATCGATCAACAATCACAAAGTCGTCCTTGTTACTTGCCCAAAAGCCTCCAAGTGCTGCTTTATGACCAGCTGGTGGTAAGCGAATTCGCATGACTACGAAGCGCATTAAGGAGTACGGCCTATTCATATGGCTGTTCGACGGAGTGTCCGACGCTAGTGCCTGTTTGCGGTGGAATGCTTGAAAATGGGAAGATGGTGGACGCCCTCGACGACTACAGTTGCTACTGCAAAAACCATACGGATGTGAACTGTAAGCCTTAGGCTGCAACACTTGCTTTGCGCGAATAAAAATTAATCTAGCGTATTCGACGTCGACACTTCTATCACTAGTTCATTAGTCTATGACAGTTGGCCTTGATGAGAAAGTCATGAAATGCTTTCATGAACAAAAAGTGAAAAAGATACGCTGAATCACTCAAAACCTCTGCTAAATCAATCATAAGTGTGCATGAGAAGCTGAAAGTGTTAAGCATGGAAGTTAATTGGGGGTTAAAAATGTTTATTCAGCGTTAGACAGCATACAACACATAGTGAAAGCCGTGCAAAGTGACACGGTAGGTTTAGATCATTTGAATTTCCCGCTCAGCGGGTACTGTAATCATTTCCTAGCGGCGGTGAGCCGTGTTCTTCATGAACGAAACGCGCGCCTTGAGGTCGGCCTTGAACGGGCGACAAGGTGGTGGCGGTGTGTCGAGGGGAAGACGTTGACGGTCTCGCTCACGCTCGCTGCGGCGCCGGCGCCAGCACCGCTTCGGTTCCCCTTCCTCTTTCTTCACGATCGATTTTTCGGCTTTGATGTCCTCCTTTGTCATCCCGTTCCTAGGCCAGGCAGTCAACTGTACGATCTTCCCGTTTCTTAGTGCCTCCTCGAGGTCCCATTTATTGCGGAGTGGTTTGATCTTTCCGCTGTCGTGATGGTAGAACATCTCCGACACTCCGAAGGACGCCAATTTTTGTTGAAGTTTTTGGAAGACGTCCTCGACGTCACCATCAAAGTGCCAGTCGAACTCCTCGCTCCAGAGAGAAGTCTTGAAGAGAGCCATATTCGAGAGCAGCCGCACGCGATGAAAGGCAGTGATACAGTGAAGGTCTAACAGAGCTTCGCTCTCCTTTTATACTTACGTTTTGGGGGCGGGGTTTCGTGATTTCGTGAAATCCTGAAAGTGACGTTTCATTATTACGTGAAGACAGGAAAGTGACGTGAGTCTAGAGGAACGCGTTTGAACAGGAATGAACATGTTAGAGACGACGAAGGAAGGAGGACCACTAACAGGGCTGACAATGAATGATAGCTTCTTCACGAGCTTATACAAATCCCGGAGAATTACCAAGTTTTTGAAGTAGCTCAAATGAATCCCGAATGAATATGCAAGATCTGCGAACAGATCTCAAATCGAACGGATTCGAACCTGCGCTCTGAGAATATTAAGCAAGGCGCTTATTGTTAGCCACCACACCAAAAGTGTGGGGGAGACGCGCGCGATCGGGGACAGTGAAGATCGCGCGCACAAGCCTTTCCAAGGACGGTGAGGGAAGGACTCTCAAAACTTCAAAGCGGAATGACTCGGCTCAAAGTTGTCCAAATTCTGCGTTCAACACCTCGTTCAAATCGTCTCTACGTGCTCTACACTTCGGTCTCGTTTATAGCTACCATAGACTTCGACAAGTTCGTCTGAAAACTTCACTCCTAGAAAGTGTTTAGCAGAAATGAGGGGGCGTGCCACCATCGATGGCGGTTGTATTGCACATTTAGAACGATGCTCGGGGATAGAAATCCTGCAGGGCAAATTGAGTGGGTTACATGGCATCAAACCAGTGAAATTACTGGCAGTGATGCAACAATAGAAAGATAGTTGTTTGGTGCACCGAGTGGTTCCCATGTGAAGGCAGACCAATGCTGTCCGTCTTGGGAGTTGAGCTTCTGAACAGATTTCTCAAAGGCGAAAGCCTACCCAGTAGCAATGAAGTGTGTCCACAACTTGCCCATGTTCTCCTTCAATATCAAGTCGCTGCCTTTTGTCAACGGAGCGTTTTCGTCTTCAAAGCTAAAGTCGAAGATGAACATCAACTCCAAGGTGTGCGTCACTGCACAAAGGTAATCTCAGTAATTCAGAGGCTCATGAAGAAACTCTTACTCCCCACTTGATGCACAATTAGTGGAGAGCTGAGTCCACAGAGTACAAATACATAAATGGTGCTTCCAGTTAGAAAGAAGTATGGGTATTTTGAACCAAAGTCGCTACTTCGCAGAAATTATTCTGTGCACTCAAGGCAACATCTCGAGACGATTTTTCTCGCAGAGATAGCCTGTATGCCAAGGCTTTGGGTAGTATTTTTTGTTTTCGGGAAAGCGGAGAAACTTGGCCGAAACAATTCTCTCGAAAACGATTACCAAAACATATGTAACACCCGATACTTGAAAAAAACCCAGAAAGATTCACCTCGTTCGGATTAGTAAACCCGGAAGTTGATTGGGCGCTTTATTGACCGAGAGACAACGCATAGATGTGAACTGATCACGAGCAGGACTGTTATCAAGAGCCAAGTCAGATTCCAGTGATGCTATGCCAAATTTGTTGAGCCGTAAATGCTGAAGTTTACGCCTCAGATTTGATCAACGATCTGCTTTTCGATTCGTATTGCAGATCTTCTTTTTTGTTGTGTGTATCATTGCGAGAATGGGCCACTTATCGCGTCTACCTCTCAGCCCCCCATCGAGTACTCCTCGCAAGCAGACGCGGAGCGCAAAAGGCGGAAATCTCTTTTTCAAGAGACGGCTCTCTTTAAAGAGTTCAATCGGTTTCGCTGGCACATTTGTGTCGCTTCTTCATTTTTCTCTCGTTTTGATCGTTTTCGAATCATTCGTTCAAGCTTCATAATTCATATGATGGCAGTTTTCAGATGCTTCGCTCCACTTTCCTCATTCCCGTCCTATGGCTATGTTTGAGCATTGTTTCGGGAATCCTCGAATTCGACGAGCCTGGATTCGGTCACTCACTCGAAATCGAAGTTGCCGATGAAGACGAGCGACTGACCTTTTCGTTCCTCAATCGCTTGACCATGGGAGGCTATTTGACTAGAGTGAAAGTTCGCCTGGTGGAAGACTTCACCGAGGATCCCCTCGTCCGGGTTCTCGGCGCTCCAATGCAAGTCTACAAGGAGACCTCAACCATCAATCCCTTTATCTTCGATGACAACAATGTTGAAACAAGAATCTTTCGCCTCGAAGTGAAACTCGGCGAGTCTATGTCCACGATTATTACGGCCATTTTGCGGATCTTCTGTAAATCGCGGACATTTCGGGTCTTCTTTGCCGATGCCAACTTGTCCTGGACCGAGGCGATTGTGAACGGTTCGTCGCAGGAGAAGATTCATGCGGAATTTGTTCGATTCAAGCTCAATTCCACAATGGACTTCGAGGAAGCCAAGTTGCTGGACATTCTCGAGAAAGGATTCACGGACTTTGTTGCTGGAATTCGAATTTCCCGCCTTTCCGAGGCGTTCTTCGTGCATCCGGCTGTTAGGACGCTCGTTACACTCAATGTAACAGAAGTGCGGGAAGTCGATTTGACCGATGATGCCCTGGCCGGCCTTGGTGCCACACAGCTCTACCTCGATCGAGCACCGCGAGTCACTCAAGATGGACTCTATCGCTATCTGAGACCGACCCTTGAGGCAGGAAACAACGGAATCGTGACCTTCAGTGATGACGACGATTTTCCCACTCAATTAATCTTTAGTGTAATCCATTTGCGACTCTCTTTTCGACCCTCCTTTACACCCAACCCCTCGCGGCTTCTCACCGGTCTAAACGCCACGAAGGTAACACCCAGACCGCACAAGACAGCTGACGTTTGGACTTTTCCCGTTGATGGGGTCAAGTCTCGAGCTTTGATGCATTTAGTACAAGGAGATGTGCACATGTTTGTTGTCTATGCGGCATAATCGTAAAACCAATAAAAAATGGTGCAAAGAAACTTTTCAGCATGATAAGAAAATCTGTGACGGAGAAGTAAAAGGTAAAACTAGGCAATTTCTCCTAAGCTGTTTCCAAGACCTTTCTGTTTGGTCGGTAGATATTTTTCGCATCCAGGCTGAATCCACGGGCTTTCAGACAGTCTTTTAAGATTTTTGAGCTAGGTTTTCAAATCCGATTACGACTGCGAAACAGCTTGGATGACATTATCTGAGAAGATCCCTTTCTTTGTGCGCTCTAGTAGCGAGCTTTTCACCGAGGCTTAGCTCACACCGCTGTCGATCGCACTCCATTTGTCATTGTGACGCGTTTCTTCCAACAAGCAACGCTTTGGAACTCTTTCTACGCTGAGAAGCCCATTGATCGCCTCGTTTTCAGCCGCCGCACTCAGGTGTTTGATTCAGCAGTCAAATGTATTTTCAACTATTTGTTTCTTCGTCGATTGCATTCGTTTTTTCGCAAGGTGGGCCGCACCTTATTTTGGGACATTAATTATTCAATGTGCAGCGTCACAAATCGATGGAAATGTGAGGCTCTGCTTATTGCATTTCAACGCCCTCGATGAGGACCACATGACCACTATTGTAAAAAATTTCGAGAGCAGATTCTGCACACACATAATAGTTCGTGCATTGAATGCGCATATCGGCAATAACAAACTCTCCGTGTATGGAACTTTAAGAACTTCAAATAGCTTGTTGTCTTAGGCTAAAGAGAAAGAGCGGAATCTTTGAAAACCAATTCATACGCAATGGTGCTGCAATGCTCATGATGAAACATCCCAACCTCAAGATGCTCGTCGGAGTCAACCACTTCATGCATTCTAACAACCGTCGAAATTTTACAATATCTGCTCTGACGAGGATGGCGAACCGCCTAATCCAAAGTGTCTACGACTTGGGCTTTCATGGATTGCACTTCCGTTACTCCGCGGATAAGGATCACGAGGAAGACTTCACTAATTCATTTCAACTACTTCAGGTACGTTTGGTTTGAATAACTTCTCTCTTTTAAAAGGCAATTCGAGAGACCGCCAAAAACTTGACAGTCAGTGTTGACATCAGCAAACTACTTATTGGGAACGCGACTTTTGATTTTGCCGTTACAGGACTTAGTTCACAAGCTAACTTCGTGTCCTTTTCATTATACACACCGTGCCCAGAGGATTCGAGATCACCAATAGGTTTGTGTTTGAGATCTTTATTTTCGTCTTAAGCATTTGTACAATGTAAAATATTGCAGATTTTACAACCTACCCCGGCTGTCTTCATGACGAAGTATTTCCTGGGGTTTGAATCATAACACAACTAACGTGGCGTTGTTTTTTAGAACGAAAGATTGGATGAAATTCTTCAGCGAGTATCTCGCAGCAAACTGGTGATCATTATCTTCCTCTTCGGAGTCTCGTGGAAGCGCGAGAATGAGAAGTCAACAAAACTCTTGTATCCTATAAAACTTCCGCCTTACGACGAGGTTAGCCTATCATCACAGATAATTTCCAGTTTTCCACTTATTCTTTTGAAATGTACGACAGCTTTGAATAAGAGTGTTTTTCAGAGATGTGCTGATTTGTATGAAACTGTCACGCTTCCAGCAAATTCATTTCTTCTTGCCTCGCAAAGCTACCTCGACGAAACGATTTTCTTTGAAAATGAGACTACACTAAAACAAAAGGTTTATCGATAGCCTCAACAAACCTGAAGACAGACGGATTTTGTTCTCGAATGGAAACTTGCCGGAGTGCTCATTGCCACCTTGACAAGCGGTGATTATGCCCAGATTTGCGGCAACGGTCTGTGGCCGGAATTATCCGTGCGTTTTTATTTTATTTTGTCCTTCTCGCACGAAAAAGACGCTTTTTGGCAAAACAAACCTTCACTATTAGCATCCACTACAATAGACCCATAGACTACAGGCCTGGCTAGAGTCCGGCGGCGCGCGCCGCGCGCATTTTGCGCCGCCGAACTCTAGCCGTCTTTTCACGCGTGTCGCGCGTCACGGCGAGCGGCGCCGCGCGCGACGCCGTGCGTGTTTTAATTTATTTATTTTTTTGAGAAACCCCGTTCTTTTCGAAAGTTTCGTCTTTTTTCTCCTTCTTCTTCAGATAATCGCCTCTAACCTGGCGAAGAGTCTCTCCGACAACGAAACGAACATAGCGCCAGCAGAAAGTTCTGACCGAGAAGTCATCTCACTCCTGGAAGGAAATACCACAAAGGCCACAACGCCGACGACAAGAAGTAGTGACGTTTCGTTTCTGCCGCAGATCGCTTCCGTTACTTTTTGCTCCGCCGTATTCTTCGGAATAATTTTGGTAAACGAAGTGTCAATTACAACCGACAGTTTCTAGTGGTGCTGCAATAGAAAACAGCAAAGAGAAGGCTCGCTTCAGGCCAAAACTGACGTTGTGCTGGAGGTTAACGTCAATTTTCAAAATGCAAGAGATTGTTCAGAATTTCGCTTCTGCCTGCGATATGAGCATATTGCCTAGCCAACTCGGACCGAAACTTCAGCTTCCTGGACAAGGTTAGCGTAAATAGAGACTCCGAAAAGCTGAGCTTCAGGCCACTACGGAAAGGTTTATCTTCGAGAGCTGACTTTGAACAACGAAAAGCGCTTCGTGGCTTGCAAGCAAATCAAGCCGACGCACATTCGACAATACGAAGACGCTTTTGACGAGGCTCGGCTGATGACGCAATTGAGGTGGAAGAGCATAGCGCTAACGTTTCATGTTTCGCATGAGAACCCCTTTAAATCCCCCTTTGCTTATTGCTCTGGCAATACTCGCAATGTTCAGGCATCGCCATATAGTGAGCCTCCTCGGTTACACGGTCGACGGTCGCATGCCGATTCTTATTACAGAGTACTTGAAAGGTGGAAGTCTCCTGGAGCATCTCAAACTAATGAGGCATGATTCGGTAACGCCTTGCGACCACTTTCATCCTTCTCACAGGCGTTCCAAATGATGCACCTTATTCGATTCGGCAAAGAGGCAGCATCGGGGATGATCTACCTTCACTCAAACCACATTGTGCATCGAGATCTCGCCGCCCGAAACTGTTTGTAAGTTCTTTTTCGCTCGAGTAGACGAAGTCTTAGAATTGCGAGTCGAAGCAAAGCTGTCTTTTTCAGACTCGACGAGCACGCTCGCCTGCACATTACCGATTTCGGGCTGTCTAGGCGCTTTGATAACTATGCCAAAGGTTATCTTCTGAAGCACGCAAAGGAGCTGCCGCTCACTGCCTCTCCTATCGAAGTCCTGCTAGACGGAGAAAGGGTTCGTCCCAATTGTTTCTCTAATTGTTTCTTCAGTTTACTGTCAAAGGCGACTCGTGGTCCTACGGTGTTCTGCTATGGGAAATCTTCTCGTTGGGAGAAACTCCCTACCCGGGCATGAACGGTCGTGAAGTTATCCGATTTCTGGGAAGTGGCGGCAGGATGCAGTCGCCGAAGAAATGCCCCGAGAATATGTAGCCATCGTTTTTCAAATCTGATGAAGTTCCAGTTACAAGGACTTGATGCTCAAATGCTGGCTTGTTAATCCAGAGCAACGACCGGCGATGGCTGAAATCTACACCTACATGAGCGATGTGAGCAAACGTTCAACTAAATCGATTTGAAATGCAGGAACTACGGAAGCACGCTCCAGGAATGAAGACGCTTAATTTCCCACTTAATGCAATTGTTGATCATGTAAAAGAAAAAGCCGCGGGGGCTGTGAAAGTAAAGTGGCACTAAAATTCACAAACCGTGTGAGTCAATATTTGATTGAGGTTTGTTATACCTCAAACAGCGACTAGGTAGGCTCTCGCATGCTATCGATTGTGACTGGGTAAAACCATAGAATCCTCCAAATCCATCCGAGTATTTTTGGTGTGGCGCTTGGCCACGTGTAGTTTGTTGTGTTGTTGAGAGCGTACCGAGCCCTCTCCCCCTCGTCGCTCTCTCTTCCCCTTTTCTTTGAGACTCATTCTCACTTTCTGAGATAAAACGTGAGCTGAGCGGAGGATCTCGGGACGGCAGTGGGAAAGAGGGAACCGTCGGCCTCGCGGCCGCCATATGGTGCATCTTTGCCGTGGTTTTCTCCTCGAACCCGTGGCACCCCCCACTCCCTCACCCGAAGCTCCGCTAAACCGCGGCCTCCGCCTCACTGGCCTTCGTGGTCCTCGTCGCCATTTGTCATGACCTCGTCTCGCCGCCACCAGACAGCCCAGACTCCCAATGTCTGCCTCTGGTCAGTTGCGCACGGAGCTCGCTCTCCACCGCAATCACCTCGAGTCGTATCCATGAGCTGTTCCTACTTGAACCAGCTGAATCGCACACTGGGAAGTCGATTCGAACGTGAAAAGAACAGCTTGCTGTGAATCTTTCAAAGAAACGCTTAGAACTTGAGAAACTTGAAATTCACTGAAATCAACGATGACCGCACGCACAGGAAAATAACAGGAAAAGGACTCAAGCTCGATTCCAAATACTGATTTCTCCGCTCAGTCTGGCTCATTACTGCACAGGACAAGCTCTTTCGTCGATATTAGACTACTATCTGGTGGAAATGCACCCTCCTCTTTCAGAATCTGAGGTCAATTTTTGTGGGTACGACCGTTTTTAAACTCAAAGGACAGCATTTACGATTCCCGAGGCTTGGACTGTCGCCAATCAGCGACTTTTTGCTCTCCTATACTCTTGCGCCCTATTTTTCTGTGAAAGTACGCCATTCTTCTCGTCTCGTCGAGCAGAATGGTGTACTGAAGTGCCTATTCATTAGAAAATGTCCAAGATCTGGCCTGGTCGATGCGCGGTCAGCCTTGCAAATAAAAAATTCTGCTTATCAGGTTTTGATCAGCGTAAAAAGTTGTCTGGGTAGTGCCCACCACGGAAGAAACCAAGATTCCGCCAAGGTATTGCCGCGTGGTATTCTAGGAGCTTCTAATTTCTCAGAAATTTGGTCCTCAGAAAGGGGATCAACGGCTGCGGCGACGTCTATGTGTGTTTGCCGGTAGGTCATCGAGGCGCTCCAAAGCGCCGCTCCTCCTCCTGCCTCTCCCCATGATTTCAATCAGTGTACGAGCCGGTTCGTTAAATTAACGAACCCACCCAGTCGCAACTGGCGGAACCCAAGCGCAAATTTGGCCTGGGACGCCGACCCAATCGTTTTTTGGCCATTTTTGAGGCCTCATGGGACCTACACAGTCGCTCCGAGGAAGCCCTAAGGAACCGACCCAGTCGCAGTTTTGAGGTCCAACGAACCTCAATCGAACACTGATTTCAATGAATAAATGTATAAATTTGTTAACTTCTTATTGTGACAGGGGCTGAAGGTCTCCGCCCCCTCCCCATCTATCTTGTTGAAGACGCAAAGCCGAGTCAGCCGCTGCCAGTTTCTCGCTAACAGACGGCGGTCTGGCCCTTTGACACTTTCCTCAAAAGATTCCGTAGCTTTGACTTGTTTACATTTTAAATCTCGTTTATTCTATTGTACGTCGCATACATAGAAACTACTTTGAGCTTATTTTTCAAAATGATGACTTGAAAATTTTCAGATTTCCTGCAGCATTACACCTCCAGTGTAAAGCAAAGACTGCACATTCGCTGCCCACCATTATTCACTTGAGAACTGCTCACTCCAGTCGAACCCTCGACGATACGTCATAGTGATACTTCGATAATATGAGTCGTTGAGCAAAATGGACGTTGAAGAAAATGTGAATATAATTGAAGCAAACCCAATATCAGCGTACGAAACTTCATTCCCACAAATCCAAGTAATTTGTTGCAGCGATACGCCGCTAACAGCTAAAGGGCGTTTGACTGCTTACATTATCCTCATCGGCGGCGCTTTCCTGTTTGGATTTCATGTTGTGAGTGTTTTCAACGCATTCATAATCACTATGGCTCGTTCGATCGTAAATAAGGCTAATTGCAAGGCTTTAGGCTTTTGAGGCTATCCAAGTTGAGACATCCTATTCCCCCAACCTACGGCTTTCTGCTTGCCTCATACTTTCAGCTTTCGAAAATTCCCGCGAACTACGTGACGACTTGAAATGACTTAATCAAGGCCCTCGTGACTAACAATAAGCAAAAAAATCGAAAAAATATTGCCACCGTCGTGGCCATTTTCAGAATCCTGACAACAGCACTGAGATTGCCTGCGTTTGTGGATTGAGCGACTTCTTTTATGACAAGAGAAATACGTGTTATGATTCGTTTCCTACACATGCAAAAAGGGCATTTCGCGTAAAAATACGAGTATGAAATGTTCGACAAATTAAGCAAGTTTAGGAAACTTGGTCGTTGATTTATTTTTCCACGCTATTTGGATTACTGCTAGGCTCTTTCCTGATGACCATCGCTGAACCACGGATTGGGCCAAGATCAGGACTTATTGCCGCCTCCATCACCTATGTTATTGCTCTACTAAATGTGATGATTACTGTACGTAAGATCCTTTATATGGAAAGAGTGGGATCTCCACCGCGAGATCTCCTTTCGTCCTTCTTAGTTTACCACCAGTATAATCGAGACTGGCAAGGATGAAGCTCGCAGGGAAACCTCTTTAAAGAGAGCGCTGTTATAGAGAAACGAGCAGACTGTCGTGCATGAGAGTGTCGTAGCCATGGGCGTAGCGCGCAGTTTCGGGTTGGGCTTTGCGATGCTCTTCGTTGGAGAGCTCAGGTTGGCTTTGCGATCTGGGCAAAAGCACTCCGTTAGTATCAATCGCGAGAACGACTACGGAATGCTCATCGGCCTGATGATTGCCCTTGGAGCGCTTGCTTCGCCCATCACGTCCCTGCCCTATTATTTCGGCGCCTCCGAAGACTAGTAAGGCCTATGGAGATTTCCCCTTGCTTAGCGCTCATTTCACTTTGACAACAGAAGCTTTACTTCTCCTTATATTTCTCATCTGCCTAATCTACTTCGTGAAAGAAACACCGCGGTAATTAACTTTTCAAGTTTTAAAACATTTTAGAACTTAACTATAATCCGTTTTTAGTTCTTTGGTCGTCGTGCAGAACAACGCTTCCTCTGCGAAACAATCAGCGCTTTTCTACTATGACACAGAAGACGCAGCCCTGTCGGCCATCCAAGAGTCTTCGAAGACTAACCTAACATTTTGTCAGGTATGACATGTTCTATACTGGCTCTTTTTTACGATTTTCATAAGGATCAAAAATAGGAGAGAGTTCGCGTGTTAATACGATGTTGTGTGCAGGCTCTGCGTAGTTCAAAATGCCGCTGGCAGATTTTTCTCTGTGCGATAGTTGTCTGTGCCGGATTTGGTGTGCATTGTCATGGTGGGTTATGAAATCGGCTAATCGTTGTTCCTAGCCTTTTCAATACTTCATTTGACAATGTTACTCTTTGCACCTCCTGCGTTACTTCCGAATCGCCAAACGTTGGCTTTTTTGAATTTGGGATTTCTCTTTGTCGTTGCGGTTAGTTTAAATGTGTTTCTAAACTGGTTTAAGGCTGGATACTTTGTTGCTTGTCGCGCACTCAAGCGATTTGGCTATCGTCGACCCATCCTTGTTGGATTGTTTGCTCTAGTTGTTCTGCACAGCCTTATTTCCCTGATATTGTGCGTTGGAGTCTATTCGGCGTCAACTTTGTACTGTTTACTTATGGTCCTTGTGGGAATTGCCTTATTCGTCGGAGTAGCCGGGCCGCTGACAATGGCTCTTCTGCTGCCCTTCAAGCTTCTCGCCCCAAGAGTTCGCCCGATTCCCTCGCGCTTACAGCCTTCAACGCATTGTTAGTCTGATCGGCGAGCATAGCCAAAGACAACACGCAGGCATCTCACGATCAAGTTTAGCCGTGGATATTGGAAATTCCTAGATGCAGCCGACTTCCACTTCATCAGCACCGTGCCAATAGTCATACTCACTGCAATTTTCTTGTTCTTCAAGCTTCCTCAAGCAACGAAGTCAACTATGATGAGATATCATTAACTTATTCAAAATTGAGTTTGAATCTTTTTGAAAGGTTTTTTTTAGATATATGAGTTTCTTTTGTTGTAATATTACACTGACGCTCGCAAAAGCCAAACCATTTGAAGGGGGTCGGAAGAAGTTCTTACAGTTGAAATTCAAAATGTAGCTTTCGGCAAGTTCGTTCGGTCGCTGCGGCAAAGTCAGATCGAGGTGAAGATTACAAGTCTGGACGGCGGCAGTGGGTGGAATGAAAAGACGAAGAACGCTGACACTGCCGCGACCGGGGTGCGGCTAGACAAAACGCTGGCGGGCATGAGACGGCTTCAAATTTTCTATCACTCTTTCGTCGGGTCTGAAATGCCAGCGCAGCCCCTTTTTGAAGTGCGATTTTCTTCCTTTCCTATGTAGAGTGATTTTCGCTTTTGACAGACGTGTAGTTGTGTGAAATGGTCACTAGCAAAGAAGATTCACAATATTCCTTGTGAAATGCAGTTACTTATGAATGAAGCCTATTGTCTCATGCCAGACACTCATGTCCACTCGACTACTGAACCAGAAGTTACTGAGTGAAACTTTTATCCATGTATTTTGTTGCAGTGAGATTCTCCCAGTAGACCCTCGTTGTCTCCTGTACTTGGAAAATGCGATGTCGGGAGGCGCGTGTCACTTGGAGGTCGACAGCAAAGAATCCTGAACTTTCTATGAGAAGATGGCGAGGGAACGAACAAGAAGCCTTCGCGATACTCTTTGTGGAATATGAGATAAACGAAGAAGTTCGCTGAAGCGTTGAAGATGACGAGGAAGTTCGATGTGTCAGTGAATAAATTCAGAAGCTGATAATCCGGATCGAAGAAAGTCTCGATGATGTTTACAACGAAGCCAGGAGTATTACAGACGAGGAAGACTATCACCAGCCTACAACTTCCTTCATCTCCTTCGAGAGTCTTACATGATCAGAGTGATCGTGTCGTCCCTCCTTGACATTGCAGACTTCTTCACCAAGTCTTCGTTCACTGAGGCCAAAACTTCTTCGTCATGGTCTATCGGGCTCGGCTCCTGCGAGATCAGGCAATAACGAGCCATGATGATAGCGTTGAGAATAAGAAGAGTGACAAAGGGGAGTATGTGCATAAGCACCAAGTATAGAAACACGTTGTAGACCACGTTCATGCGGAAGAACATTTCCGTTGGACAGATCTCTTTTATCTGGAAAAGAATTTACAAGGGGTTTTGTCGCTCACTTGACTCTCTTCGTGAAAGCAGGAGTTGATCTTGAATTGAAAGAACCTCGGTACATTGTAAATGATGGAGCAGAAAGCTATTATGCCACAAATCAACATCGTCCATCTCACAGTGCAGATGAGACGGGTTGTCGACTGACTGCACGCCTATATGAAACGTCTTTTCCTTATTTACAAGGCTCACATTAATGCAGCAATTAAAGGCTGCGGCCAGGAGGACATAAGTGGAGCAAGTCTGCGCCATGTAACCAAGTGGCAGCACATAAACCACAAAGTGGTTGACATGTTTTAGTTCCGGTATGTAAGACCTAAAATTGTCTAGAGTAGTTTCCGTGTGTTTTTGAAACAAATTGCCGTAATTTCAGGATTTGAAAATTCAAGAAGAGAAAATAGACTGCATACTTTGTTGAATCTATCCAGTAGGTGTACAAGCCTGTAGCAATAACAAGGAAGTCGGAGCAGGCAAGAAAGAGAAGATAAGTGTTTAAGGGACTTCGAAGTCTGCGATGTTTTCGAAGAAATATTTTGAAAAATAAGATACGGTTTCCTCGAAAAGATAAGTACGTTGGCAATGTTAGTGGCGAGTCCGAAGACGGAGAGCAAGGGCAAAGCGAGAACGATGAGCACGTAGTTGTGCCTGAATTCTCCCTTTCTCCCTTCTTCATGAAGCAAGAAAGTTTTTTTTTTATTCAACAGGCATTTCTTCTCATAATTAACCACAAGGTTGTCTCAAACTAATGAAAACAGACAGACCATGCATGGAAAGGCGAGGAATAATCTTCGAAGTTCAGATCGGAGCACACGCAAGGGTTCCTCTCGTTGGAGTCCATCGTCGCAATGAATCGATGTGGGAGGTGACGCTGGGAAGCAATTGGCTTTGTCAGCCTTTCTAGGTTCACTAGTGGGTGTTGGGGGGAAGGGGGGGGGGGGGGGGGGGGGCGCGGTGTCGACTTGGAAACGACATGGAACTGCTGTGGTTAGTCATCGGGTGTGGTTCTCTCTTTTCAATCGAATCGAGTCGGATCAAACAAGCGGCGAAATTTTTTTTGATATTTTAACCGCGCAGTTATATCTGGTGTGCGATCTTTCGATTGAAGGAACTTTTTATCGGAAAGTTGCATTCATGAACAATACAATTGAGGCGAACAAAAGTCAAGAGAAAGGCCTGTACATACTAATGTCGGAGAATGAAGCATGAATCTGCGTAGTGTCGCAGGTAACATTTTTCGAATGAGAAAAATTGACCGTAGATTTCTTCAATTCGAGGAAAAGACTGCAAAATATCACGCGCATAATGAGTGTAATCGATAAAAACAACTTCACGAATGGATGAGGGAAAAAATGATCGAAGCTCCATGAGCCAATTACCTCTTCCGCGTACAGTTTTTGGCTTGAAATGACAAAAAACGGCGTCGCGTATTTTTTCAAACTGTGATTTCGCTGTTTTAAAGTTGGCATTGCATCGAAGAGTGTGCATTTTGAATGATTTTTCGATAACAAAATCTGATTCGAACTGAAATGTGGGCAAGGTTGGCTCGCGCTCCGTTTTGTTGTTTCCAGCAAGAAACTGACAAACAATTTTCCCATCCGGCTTTTCGAAGATCACGGTTAAATTCACATCAAGAGAATGGAAGCGCTCCGCGTTTGTTAAGAGAAGATGGAATAAGTGCTGGTTGGCTTGCTTGAAGCGAAGGATACGCCGAGCAGGCAAGAAAGCAAAGATATGAATGAACACTTCGTCGGGCAACTGAACATGAGGCATTCTTGAAGAACTGCTGGGCTCTGACTAGCCAAACCCTGATGGGCAGCTCGTTGCAGGCAGTTAGCACTTGAGCACCGTGATGAAAAAAATCAATACAGGCTCTAATTAACATAACAAGCGGTGAGAGATCTAGTAGAAAATGCTGATCTTTTATCAAATTCAAAACGTGGAAGATTTATTTGTCATAAACAGTTACGATTGAATGGGGCAGGCAACAGAATACTTTGCAAGGTCAAAGTGTTGGCCGAGAAAATTGAAAATTGTGTTTTTGGCATTTGCCACGAAAAGGCACAAAACGACAAACTTCCAGTTAGAATTTTCGAAGGTATCTATCTCTAGCTGCCAGTTTCGCTTTATCGTCGGATCCGTCTTTTCAACGTGTGGAACTTTGAGTTCAAGAGGACATCGGAGATTTGAAACCTAAAATGATCATGAATTAGTCCAATAGTCAGCTTCACTTTGAATCGACAGGTGCACGTGCTTGACATTGTGACTCAAAGGGAAGACTTGACAACATTGACTTGACAACATGAAATGCACCACAAATCAACACCAGTAGAGGACGGAGCATCGCCTGCAATAATGAATTGTGTAGGGCAAGAAAAATGTCAAAGATGTGAACATTCCTGCGCAAACGCCAAAATAAAATAGCAAGAAGATGAAAATAAAGAGTTGAACATGGAACTGGCCGCCTATCTGCCAGCGAGGAACTTTTGATCCACCACTGTACCTCGAATTTCGTGGTGTCAAAGAGGGATTATCAGGCCGACGAACAGGTTGCACATTTCTCGGTTGAAATATAATGATCAAAATGTTAGAGTCGCAGACTTCACACAAGTTGGTTGTCAGCGGATACGATTTAGTAAAACTGATAGTATGCTTTGTCAATCTGCTTCTGAAGACTAAATTAATTGCTCGTTGTGCAAGAAGTGTCACAACTTAGGATGCCAACATTTTTTTTGTTTCACGAACAAAAAAATTGCATAGACCGCCAGTAGTTGAGAAGTGAATTCCGCTTTGTTGGCAAAAACAGCTGCGCCTCACGAATCCTAAATTCTCGTTTTGCAGTGCTCACTTCTCTAGTTTGATTCGCGCCTTTCGTCTCTACAATACTTCCGTCCTTTTCAAAATTGGTCACACTTCAGAGAAATAACGAGCGAGGCGTGCGTTAAGCCGATTTTCAATACGACAACGACATCTCTCAAACACGAAAAATCGTTTCCCGCTCGGAAAGATTAGACCACAATAACGAGACAGTATGCTGTGTCTCACAAAAATCACTTCTGATTTGAGTTCTTTTCCTTAGAATGCGGAAATGGGCAAATGTTTTAGCTGATTCCAACGAGAAGAAAGAGTTCAAAAACGAAACCACCACCAGCGGCCCACTTCAAAGCGTCCATGCCCTTTTCGCTTATCACAAGTTGCCTGGGGACACGCGGACCTGTTGTTTACGAAGCACGAAAGGGTTCCGTCGTTGCACCCACTTTGTGTCTTTCTGACTAACGAGATTGATCACGTCGAAGATTTGCTTTTTCCTGTAGACAATTGAAAGGGTTGAAGCTTTTAGGACTGCTGCCTCGAAATGATGCCCGCATTCGTAAATTCATTTTAGTCGTTGTCATTTGAAATACACAAAGTGGTTCCTAACACTCGTGGATGCTCGCTGCTCATCACCGCTCATCACCAAGTGGCGCCGTGCTGCTTTATGACTTCGAAAACATGCAAGCTCATTCTCTCGTCCCCCTTAGTTTAAAACTTGCCTGAGTGCTTTCAAGTTGCCGCTATCTGGCTTCTTTTTAAACGGCGCTTCCTTGCCCGACCATCCAGTCTCGCTCCGAATTGGGAGCAGAATACATGGCTGTCGGTAACTGGCTCTGTTTCGTCCTCATCTCGCTGCTTTTCATCGAGAGTCAGCAATGCCCCGCTCCGTTGTTCTGCAACGTAAACGGTGACTTCTGCTACTACGTCTACTATGGACCGCTACTGTCGTTCCCGGACGCCGAGCAAGTGTGCCGAAACATTGATGGCCATCTCCTCTCCATTCACAACGGCTTTGACAACGCTCGAGTGGTCGACTTCTTGCGTAAATTTTCAGAATTTATTGCATTTCTGAGTCTAAATTACAGGAAATTACACGATAGCTGGGGCGAGCACTCCCTTGAACGAGACATGGATAGGTCTTATGAGACTGTCGAACACCTCGAATTTAATGTGGATGGACGGGTCGCTTTTCGACTACTCGCAGTGGGCGCCAGGTTACTTGAACTTTTGCAAATACAGTAATATTGATCAGGTCAACCCGAGAGTGGTCAACTTTGCGCCTCAATTACCCTCGATGGAACCTGGAGTGTCTCCAATTGCTCAACCCCGAGATCTTTCATCTGTCAAAGGAGTGCGGCACAGAAATGTGCCAAGCCAACGTTCTGCAACACCAATGGAGACATTTGTTACCGTATCAATGCCGCACCACCAGTTTATTTCGCGGACGCGGAACAAATTTGTGCCAACAATGGTGGTCACCTGTTCTCCATCCACAGTGCTAACGACGCCGCAAGGGTGGTGCAATTTATGGGTAGCTTGTTTTAAATTTTGGCAAATATCAATTTTTGTTCAGCAAACTATACCTCAGGTGCCGTTCGTTACAGTTGGCTTGGACTAAGAAAGCTGATACCCACCGACGATTTTATGTGGATCGACGGCTCACCACTTTATTACGCGAACTGGGGAAATGGTTTTAGTTTTAATTTACTTCAATAAGGAGTAATCAGGGCAACCCATCGCATCCACTTCATATCTCTGTGTATACATCGCCTCCAGTGGGACGTGGACTAATAGCTATTGTGATGGTGCCGCCGACTATAAGAGGTCGTTCATTTGCCAGACAAGACCCGAACCAACGACGTCAAACATCACGTTTAAAACATGTTCGATTTTGTTTTCAAAATATTGTTTTGTTTAGAAGCGATTTTGGAGATTCGAATATGCCCACTCGTCATACTCTCGTCTCACGTACTAACAATAAGACTTTTTGCTGGTTAAATAAACGTTCTTCTCTTCTTATGGTGTTATGCCATGTTTCTTCGTATTCGGGGGTCGCTTCTTTCTTCTCAGTGCCACCTAAACAAGTAATTGTTCAGATGAACCTTAAAACATCCCGGTCCATTGTCGTTGTCGTCATTCTGCCGCTACTCGGAATATGTTCGAGAGTTAGCAACGCGACAGAGCATCCCGAATGTGGTGAAAAGTGGACGCCACCTTGCCCGAAAGGCATGGACTGCCACTATGGAGGCTGGGGTCGCGGCGTCTGCTTCGAGATCCGAACCGCGGCACGTCCGACGCCATTGTTAGCGTCACTCTTCCTCATCATTGGCGCCTTCCAATATCTGTGAAGAAGACAAATAAATGTCAATGTGGAACTTTACGAAGGAATTTATTGACCAACCCAACATGGTTGCGATTTTAAAAAGCGAGAAAAATAGGCTGAATGAAAGCAATCGATAAACAATTAACGGGGACGTTTTTAGTTGCAAAGGTGCGGATTTAGTGCGAATTGATGTTGTCTTGCGACCGGCAAGAAAAATCTTGCAAGAAAAACACACCGAAGGCATATTTTAATGCTTCGATTCTCTCCTACAGCAAGTTGTTAATTTCTGCAAACAAACCATTTGCTGATATTGTCGAGTATGTGGTTGGCCAGTACGCTCAATTTCCTCGTACATCTCGAGTCATTAAGGAGTTCGTTGACAGCCTTTTCCCCGTGTTCTTGTAAAAGCATAGGGCAGTATCTGTCGCTCTCGGTGGTTGTCTTGTTTGCGAGAGTCCACAAATTAAATAATTGGTTTTCCGGTAACGTCCATGTTGTAATATTAGCAACAATGCCTTTCAAGGACGGATACCACATTGAAGTGGCCAGGTTGACACTCCACTTCTCCATCACCTGAGACAACAATAGTTCATGTCCTTCTTCTTACAAAACGCTCACTCACAACCAAAATTCGCCGTCTCACCGTCTCGCCGTCAAACTGAAGTCCTCTCCAGGCGTCTACGTCGCAGAAAACAAAATTGAACAGTATCCTCACTGCATTGTAAGTCACGTCAATCGAGGTTCTGTTTTCAGCGAGTTCTCTGAAGGCGTTTAGTGAAAATTATCCGCAATGGATTTTTAACGCTTCGAGTTGGTGCGGCTGCAGATCTAACTTTGGCTAACCGAAATGCGCCTGTGCCGAGAAGTATTAAAAAGGACTCACAAAAAAATGCGAAGAAAGTCGTCGTGCAAGAAGCGGAGCCTGATTTGTGCATCATTCGTGCAGCTGGAAATTGCTCCCAATGCCAAGTACAAGAGCCATTCATCGTGACCAAATTTCCTCAAATATGCTAGGAAGAGTTCCATTCCACCGGCATCAACGAGACGATGCTTGTTTACATCATCAACTTAAAGTTTGACATTGCATTCACGTAATGGTTGAACAAAAATCTTCAAAAAGCTTACTAATTGTCAGTGGTTAAACCAGGTCGGCGGAAAGCCGGGTACCCCCTTCTGCTAAATTTGGCCTGAGGTTGAGCATAGCCCTAAAAGGGGTCTTGATTCTCAGAAACAGCTTCTGTCTGACACCCGGTGGTTAGTGCAAGCGGAGAAAGCAAGGACTGAGCAGTGTGTTACCGTGAATTGGCGTTTTTCGCTTCGAGTCCAAGTGTAGATCAAACCAGCATAGATCATTTTTCTTCTTGGGAGAGCTCGTTTCAAATGTGCTCCACTAAATGTCTTCTTTTTCACTTTTGTTAAAACCTAAACACATGGGGAGAAAGAGCAAAGAACGGAGAACAAAACGTATTACTTCAGATTTCTCAAAGTTGAATTCCGACCCCTTCTGCAGCGTTTTTGAAAGACCCGAAATTTAGCCAAAAAACGGCGACCTGAATAGTGAAAACGGCGACC